>JAAGAY010133897.1:0-14514 GCA_011801015.1 Ardeotis arabs
TATCTAGTATCAGCATGCATTTAGAAGGGAAAATCTTTATTGTCTTGTCCTAAATAAGCTTATTAAGGCATCAAATGGAGCTGAATTTCTGCCTGCCTTTTGGTGAATGGATGCACAGAACAAAGAAAATAAAGTGTATAAATTACAACATTAGATGTGAATGCTTTTTTGTAGTCTAAATTTTATAGGTAAGTGTTATACAAGTACTGGGTTTCTTGGAGGGGGAGGGAATAGATATTTTATTTTTATTTTTCAATCTGCAGAATCAAATTAATCTTTCTTGTAAGGAAGATAAAACAAAATATTAATTATGAATAGATAAAATTTTAAATTAATATTGCTGGCTAAATGAAGATCAGCAAATCAAAAAAGTTTAAACAAATCTTTGGTCTCAGCCCAGTTCCCTAACTCTTATTCCTATTGAATAGTACAGCCTTAGTACACGTTACATTGATTTCAATATGTAGAAGTGGTGAAATTAAAACATAATTGAAGACATCTTATATTGTTACACAGTTACAATGTTGTTATCAAGGCTAAATTAAATGTTTGTACTCCCCTCACAGTAAAGTTAAAAAGAAAATAATTTAATTGAGGGTTTTCACCTGTGTTGAGTTTTATGTACTTTATTATTCCCTAGTTTGAACGCAACATAAGCTGCAGATAACATTACCCATTTTCAAGTAGTAAAGCATAACGGACAGAATTCATAAACATAAACATATCTTCCAGATTATTAAGAGAGATCAAATGCTGTGTTAATAATCATTTCACCCTACAATAGAGTTGAATGCAGTTACTTTGCTGTGTGTATGCGTATATGACAGCTAATGAAAATATGTAATGCCTTTAGAAAATACAGGAGGATTTAAACACAGTAATGTAAAGAAAAAGTATAGAGTTTAAAAATTTATAGAGCCTCTAGGACCCTTGCAAAATTTTGAATTATTATTTTGAATTATGTTATCTATAGTAGAAATTAACAAATATGCCATCAAATTAATTTTGTTATGTAAAGCAAAGCAAATTTCTTAAGTATTTCCTTGTGTTTGATGAAAATGAATTACAGAAAAGCAAATCCCGTCTCCATATGGAAGTATTTTTAGTGCATTGCCATTGAGATGAATGAGGCTAGAAGCAGTAGAAATAGAATGCAATTCAATAGCACAAAGGCCAGGAACATACACTTGGGGACTAGTAATGGTTTCTACTCAAACCTGAGAGCTTATCATTTGGAAACAGGAGGACAAAAGCCTGGCAGTATTAGTTGATCACAATATGACCATGAGCCACCAATGTGATATGTCTGGAAAAAATGCATATTTGATCTTAAAGACAAATAGCTGCTTTCCCAGATTCAGGTGATGAATAGTACTACGTGTAATGACTTAGGAGGAATTTTCAGTGAGGAAGACATTGCTGAAACTTAGCTTCTGGTGACCCAAAGGCTGCCAGTGTACATACTGACAGAAGATGGACCATTATATGTTCAACCATGCTGTCAGAAACTGTACAATAGGAGCAATGAGTAGTTTGATTGCAACTGTATTTTGAAGTAATTTGCAATTTCCTCTTATAAGTACTGATGCATAATAATATGAGGTCTGAAACATGATGCATGATAACAAAACAACTAAATGGTTAAGTACAGGCCATCAATAATAAATCATTCAGTCATGCAATCACACACCAAAATATAAAGTAGGTAGAACACCACATCTACTGAACAGGTAAATATTTAAGTAATAATGTGATACCAAACATCTTATGTCTGAAAAAGAATTAACATTATGGACCATAATCAGAATACCTCCCAAATTGCAAGGAAATACTTCAGAGAAATGGACAATAAGAGAGACAGCTACTGTTTTCATTACTCATGGAACCATCACAAAACCAGTCTCACATGTTCCCTACTGGTGCTACTGGTGAAGAGTACAGAAAGAACACATTCTATCATAAATGAAATGCCAGAGTAGACTGACAGACAAAAACAACTGCAAAAACCTTGCTATTAAAGGAAGGATCCATGATGTCTCAGTGCACTGAATAGAATACAATATAAATCGATAATCTGTTTGTCTGAGATTGCCCTTGTTGACTGAGGAGGAGATAGCTGATTTATCAAATGTTAAGGATGGCAAAAAAAAAAAGGTTATAACATGCAATCTCCAGAGAATGTCTTCTAGAATTTTTGATACATATCAAAACAAATATCCACATATGCACGTCCTCCAGTATAAGCTGAACCAATTTCTAGGAATTGAGTTTGTAAACATTATGCTTCTGTTCTTAGAAAAGGAACGGTCAAAGCAGAGTCTTTTCTAGACTGTTCAAAAGAATATTGAGTGACAACATAAAAAAAACTATTTGCAGATATATAGGGAAAAAATTACATTGATTTCTGAAATATAAAGCCTGTGAAAGAGTGAAATATAAATAATCCATCAATATAAAAGATCGTGAAAAATATATTTCAGGGTTCTGTGGTGAGAACTCAGATGTCGTGTGACTTCTTTTTCTAGATTAACAGTGAAAGAAGTAAATATTTGCAATAAAAACTAGTCCTGTGTAAGTCTGAAAGACTAACAAAATAGTCATGGATAATAATATCCTTTAATCGTGAAGAAAGATATTGCTGGAAATTAACAGTCAATACTTGCTAGGAGAGTCTCAAGGGGAAAAAAATAATTTAAAAAAAATCCGTTATTATCCATTTAAGAACGGAACTGAGGTGCAGAATTTGTTCCAGGACATTTGGAAAGTATCATGAAGAGGTCTCCATCTGGAGCGAAGTTCCAATTACTAGAAGCATAATAGATACTTTGAATGAGCTATCTTTCAGAAGACAGCACAGAATTCTCTGTGCAATAGCAGACGGTTTAAAATTATGTTGAACATCCTACATGTATCTGATGGAAAACAAAATAAAACATTGAACAGTGAAACAATTCACATCTGTATGCAAATAGTGTCACTAGATGTAAGGGAATAAAATATAATCAGGGATGACTCAGTTTATTCAAATATAAACAAAGAAATAGGAGTACAGAAGAGATGAAGAAGAATATTTTTTCTTCCAATTAAGAACAATTTTTTTTTGTAACCTAATGTATGGGGCACTTGTCCAAAATAAGGGAAATGTAGCTCATTTTCTTTCAGTAAACAAAACTTTAAACAGACATTACTCTGTTTCCAGAGCTCTCAAAAATATTTTTAAAAGCTATCTTGTTTCCATGCAGTATTAATGTAACAAGCTAGGGATGCATGTGGTTGGGGTGCTCTGGGATGTGCCCAAATGCAGAAGAGGAAACTAAGATTTTGTTTCCTTTCCCACTTCTCCTAAATACACAATTTAGGTGAAACCAGCAGAATATAATTTGTTTCTTATGTGAAACAGCTCACCTCTTCTTTTCATACTGTTGTAAATTCTCTAAAAGTAGAAATTAATGTCAAATAGTGTTTGTTTTGTTTTGTTTTCCTCCTGAAAATATTTCTTCCTTCCATTGGAAAAAAAATAACAAACCAATGGAAATGTTTCTATTTTTGCATATTCTAGGCTGAAATGTATTTTTGACATCTTGGTTTTGTTCCTAATATTTAAATTTAGAAACTAAAAATGTCACAAGCTGAGGAAACGACGACAGAGTAAATGAAAACAAACAGAGGAATCTTCTGCTCTAGACTGAATGCTGAATATAAAAATTATTATGGAAAGAGCTACACAGAGAATGTTGTTTAGCAGTGGAAACTTTTTACAACCTTATGGAATCTTAATACTGTGCTGAAAAAGTATAATCCAATTCACATCTGATGCTAGGAGCTATATAGTCACAGTAGATGACTATGTGAATTCAAGAAAGTGGGGTTATAAAAAGGCCAAACATGAAAAAGCTGTGACCAAGATACCAAAATTGTATTTTTCAGGCTATGAAGAATGCGCTGAGAAGGACATGTCTTCAGGAAGAAAAATGCTGATCGTTCTTGGAAATGTGCTGGGTGGCCACAACACACTGAGGCTGAAAGGAACTGATTCAAGATCATTTGGAACACTGTATTTGGGAATCTCTCTGGCAGCCCATGAAGGGATGAGAAGGCTGAGTTGCCAATAAGGATGACCAAGAGACTAACTTTTCTGGCACTATCAGTCCAGTTCAGTACATTATGTACTCCGTTACAGATGCTGATAGGGTTGACATCAAGAATTGCTTGCCATGAGGGATACAAGGCTGCAATGGAAAACAGGAAGGTAGGCTTAATGCAGAGATAAAGTAAGCAATCATCTGGGGTAATAACAACCTCTGTGAGAAGCAGGCATGAGTCTGCTGCCCACCTAATGATGGCAAAGCACTGGAGGAGAGGCCACTTTCAACTCCTGACATACATAAGCCACAGCCCTTCTACTAGGAAAGTACCCTCTGTGATAGCAGAAAATGCAGAACTGTCTCCGTTCCTATCCTTCCCGTATGGGAGCCTCCCTCCATCCTTTGGTTCCATGCAACACAGTAAGCAAAAGTTGGCAGAGCAGCTGAAAAGTTTATCCCTTCACTCTGCACAATGGCCTGATGTTTCCAGTCATCTTGTTGTTGTTGTTTGTTCTTTTTTTTCCCTCTGGAAGGAGGAGCATATGGGTTCAAAATCCTTTAGTTGAGAAAGGAATCTTCAGAAGTTCAGAAGTCCACTTTCAATCAGAAAGGTTAGAATTCATTTTGTTTACTACAATAAGCTACATCTGAATAATAGAATATCAGATTACGCTGTTGAAAAGACAAACCCCCTTAAAATTAATTTATTCTAATTGGTAAGACCTTTTTTTTTCTCTATGGTACATATTTTTTTTTCACTCAGGCTGTAAGCAATCAATATCTATCGTCTTTCCCTGCGCTGCAAGATTTGTCTGAGAAAAGAAAAATTTATTACAAATGTACACAAGGGGTAGTGATAAGAGAGGCTGTCCAGCTGCATGACTGCAATTATGTTGTAATATGTAGGCATGCACGCTGCAGTGACCAGTGCTAAAACAGTATTTCTTTTCTCTGATAAGGTCAGCCTAGTTTATTATGTTAACCTTGTGTGCATTGCTGCAGTCTGTACTACTGATAATATTACTTTGAAATTCTTAGGTGAAAGGGCCTTTGTAAAGTGCTTTACAAATAGATTGAGAGTGAATTATATCCACATTTCAGATGAATAAATCAACTCAGAAATCTCTGTTACGCTCTGGCTCACCGGTGTGGTTCAGAATGAAAAATATAATCCTTGATTTGCGAGTTTGAGTTGGTAGCTATTTCTAACAGCTAAATGGCTTTCTTTCCATTTTGCACTCTGCTTATAATCATTGCTCAAAAGACAACCAGAAAAATTGTCTGAATGCCAGAAATGATAATTTAGATAGAAATGCTCCCTGGTCTGTTGCCAAACACTTGGAAAGGTTAATAAAAACATTAGGACCGTCCTCTACTGGAAAAGTGGGTATTATTATCTCAGATTATAAACTTACCTTAGTCATAAACTTAGATTCTATTTTCTTAGTAAGAACAAAGTTTAATGGAGAATTTGAAATAAAAGTAAATGATCTGACAAGGAAAGAAGAATTTATAGGACTGAAATTGAAAAAAAAAAAAGCTGCAGTTTTGGCTTCATACATAGACTGTAAAATAAGGAGTCTGTTTATATAAAACAATAAAATGTAAAACAAGAGAAACTAAGATTCTGCATAGCACATACAAATACGCTTTCAAGAGCTGGAAATATTTTACATCTACTCGATATCTGCAGGGTGTATTCTGAGGGTAATTTGACTCATAGATGGAAGAGTTCTATAAAGTTATCATGCAGTCCATCTTATTACTATTTTTTCCTAAACACAATTTGTAATGCTTTGTCTTCTCTGATTTTAAGTATCCAAAGACATGTATGCTCCTGCAGGACTCATGAAGAGGTTGCTCTACACGTGAGTGAATCTCACTGTCTGCAAATGTATCCCACCATCCAACTTATTTCCCTTTTTATTAGTTAAGATACCTTTCATAATCCTAACTATTTCTTCATATGACTTAGTGGTTAAATATTAGCAAGTGATAGAGCATGTAGGACTCATCCATAGCTGAAACACAGTTTAGATACAAGCTTTGCAGAGTACCTTTTATTTACTATTGCTCAATAGAAGATTTTTGAGGTGCTCTAATTTCCTGTGCAGTCCTTTCCACTAACGCTGCTGAGTTCTCCTTGGTATGAAGTTTTTGTGGAGAATAAATTTGTTAAGGCTCCTTCATGTTCTAAAATAGTCTAATTATTTTAAAGAACTTTACTCAAGTAATAAGAAACCATACATAATTCCTCATTTGTCATTTGGTAAAAATAACTGGAAGTTCTGATTGCTTTTACCAAGCCTCAAGTCATCTCAAAATAAAAATTTACTTCTAGTGTGAGAACTTAAGGTCTGATTTAGCATTTTGTCTGTTTTCGTCACTGGTATACACAACATATATTTTCCTACTGCACAGTACAACACATAACTTTGTGTTTAAACCTATTTTCTTTATTGCATATTTAAGAACATGTTAATTCATACACTGTACCTTCCCTGTTCACTAGCTGTGCAGCTGAGGAACTACAGGATTTGAATAACAGGAGAATATATAGTGTTGCTTCTACAAATGAAAGAGAAGTAACTTCACATAAAAAAAGATTGTGAGAATTGTTACAAGTTTACAGAATATTATAAGGGAAAATTTAAGGAAGAGTTAGTTTGTCAATAAGTAAATGAGTATCAAGAATCCTTCTTTATGCCTAGAGTTGATTTCTGTTTATCCTAATTCCAAACTAGGAGATGGAAAGGAAGTGCTAGAGTATCATCAGTGAAATTATTTGTCTTTTTAAATAGTTATTCTTAATGCTACGATAGAAGTTAAATTTTTACTTGAAAAAGTCATAAGGTTCAGATTATGACAGCAGCATTTGCACCCAAGCTACAAATTTTAGTGGATAAATAATAAATAATTATTTCAAAAATGAGTGGCAAGAGGATGGTGGATTGCGAGATGGTTAATAGTGTAAAGTAGATGTGGAATTATCTTCAGATCTGAAGTGTCTCTGAATAATTTTAAATAATTGCTTTTCACAAATATTCAAACCATGAACATTTCTGATAGTTTGAATTGTATATTATAGATCAAAATTTAATAAAATGCTTTAGTCTGAGGGAATACATTTTGATATTTATGACATATTGCTTTACGTCCTGGTATTTTGTGTCCAAGTAAATTATTTTGCACCAGATGACATGCACAAATAGAGCAAAGTGGTGTATTTATTTTGTTATGAAACATCAGTCGTAACTACCAGCATCATTATGGGAACTGTTTCTGCTTAACTGTAACAATTTCTGGGTTTAGAGACAGCAAGAATTCTGTTTCTTAAGAGGTATCTTCATTGATCTAGTCATGTACAAAGAAGATTTATTTGCGTTAGGTAACATATATTCAAATACTTCCACATTAGGATTTGTAAGCATACAAAATCAATATGTATTCTGTAATAAGTTTATTCATTTTTCAGCCTATGTATAATAAAATGAAATAATTCTATAATACTTTTTCTAAATTAACAGATGTTGATGATCTGCAATAACAGTTATCCTCTTATTTTTAGTGAGATTTAGCAATCAAATTTAAAGTTCAATACCTATTTGAATCTTAAAAAATAAGTGAAGACACTTTTATTGCTACTTATATGATTTTATTTTTACTTAAATGAATTGAGGAAATGGCTTAAGCTAAACAGAAGTGAGTAGCTCTTAAATTTCTGATCTCTTTAATGCAGTTCAGAAAACCTTAAATTAAATGGATGCAACATAATAGTCTTAAACTTACTCACTGCAAGAACTTTTATTTGAGTGAGAGAAATAAAATTATCTGGGGAACTCCATAAAAATAATTTTAAAAAACTCAAGAGTCTGGGCCTGTCTCATTGCTTCATAGTTCTCCTTCTAAACCAATGACTTCAACCACAATACTTAATGAAGCAAACAATCTAATGAATGTTTAGATCTTTCAGTGTAGTTGTCACAGTATCTTCCAGTATTTTATAAAACCATTCAGGACAAAAAAAAAAATTAAAATACTTATAGAAAGATCTGGAAAAACAAACAAGAGTGCACTTCATAGTTTCAGCTTTAAATTTAAATTCTCCCACAATATTTACTGGCAAAGGTGTACAACTGTTTAAGCACTGTATTGATTTTACATGGCAAGGTTTTGGTAGCAGGGAGGCTACAAGAATGGCTTCTGTGAGAAGCTGCTAGAAGTTTCCCGCGTGTCTGATAGAGCCAATGCCAGCTGGCTCCACGATGGACCCACCGCTGGCCAAGGCTGAGCCCTATATGATAACACATTTTCTTTCCAAAGTTGGAGTGGTTGTTTTAGGACTCTGTTTAGGTTTTCAGCAGTCTTCAGTTTTAATAATATTCATTAAAAAAAAAAAAAATCTGCCTTTCTCTTGTTATTCTCTTGTCATTCCAGCTTCTAATTTTCCTGCTGCTTCTCTGGTTTGTTTGCTGTGAAAGAGACATATTGTTCATCCATGATTTAGCATTTATTATATTTGAATTTTAATCCTTTTGATTTTCCTTAAATAGTTACACAGGCTAAAGAGTGCTGAAAATAAAACTGGGAATAACTACATATAAAAATTAATATATTTCAGGATAAACTAATTCCAAATAATGAGTGAAGAACTAAACTAGTAAGATCAAACAAAAATCTGAATTCTAAGATCCATTAAATTGTCAAATGTTCTATAGTTAGGAATAATTCTTTAATCTCTGAATGACATTCCTTATTTCCATAGCAAATATATTTAGCAGTCGTTCTTGAAATGACCACATGTAATATTCCATAATCTTGTTGAAAAGTCAGTTTCTCTCTTGTGTTGTATCACTAGCTAGGCAGATAATTCTAAAAGTTGGGGTTTTTTTCTCTCCAATTATTTGCTTTATTCTTTCACAACATTGTTGTCAGATACACAGCCTTCAGACTAAGTATATGTTGTGAATAGGCTAATGTGGCCTGCTAAGAAATTAAAGATTTGAACACTTTGATAGTTTAAGTCCTTCTGTAGGAAGCATGCTCTGACAGATAAGAAGGAATTAAGGAGCTGAATTTACAGCTGGTAAACAGTGGTAGAAAATCATTATGCAAGTAACACCATGTAAGTTCAGTTAGATAGTACTCATCATAATATATTAGGCATTTCAGTATAATATTAAACAGCATTCAAATTATTTGGCATATCATCCTTCTGAGCAATAAAAATCTAGTTTTTGTCTAATAATTGTGTTAATAATACTATTAGATGAGGTTTTGTATCGTTAATTTTTAAAATTTTATGGTATGGTATGTTAGACTTTTTACTTCTGTTCAAATAATAATGCAAATTTGGTCAATAAATATTTTTAGGCACTAACCATACCCTGAGATTGTCTTGACAGAGCAGTTAAAGGGCAACAGCTGTGGATCACTTCAACCTTAGCCTTGTTCGCAACTGATCCTGCTGACACATGGTACTTTGCATGGGGAAGTTAAAATCAGCAGACTATCATGCGAATCACCCTTTTCCCCTGTATGCTGTTGGTTACGAGGAACTAGCATTGCTTAAGCTCTCCATAAGCCACTTACACAGTCACTGGACACAAGCACTCCATCTTAAACTGGTGTTTCCTGCTGAAATGCTTAAGTACATTTTAAATTGCACCACATTTATTTCTTTATATGATAAGAGTTCCATTTTATGTACTTGCACCTCTTGAAAGTATGGTAATGAGATATTTGTGTATATTTGCTGTTCACCATAACAAAAGCCAGATAAATATAATGGAGAAAGAAGTAATAAATCTACCTGAATTTATGACTTGGTCCTGTTGAAGTAGCAAAGTTAATATAAAAGATTTCTTCAAGCATAAAAAGTATAAAATGAGATAAAACTAAAATAGCTAAGAGAACCTAGAGGAAAAATGTATCACTGCCTGTTAATTTTAGTCAACATATTTTTCCATAAAACACCCTCACTAGGGAGTGATACTTATTGTTCTTTTGAAAGTAATTACTCTACTGTTCAGTACATTACACTGCAAAAAAACCCCACACCAATAAACAGCAATAATAATGATTCTTTAAAATGTCCCCTGTGTGCTGTGATGTATCTATTGCTAACTTACACAGTAAATCTAAACTATGCAGCAAGCACTATAGAATATATCTGCAGGGTTTCATCCAGTTTTTCTCATTTAGCATTCTTAATAGTGCAAAATTGGCTGCAACAATACAGTTTGAACAGCAACACTCCCAAAATTTACTTAAATTTTCAGAGAACAATTATAGAAATTAAGCCGTTGTTGAAAAATCAGATATATGACTGAAAAATAAAGCATCATAAAGAAGAGTTGTAGGCCTTCATCATGCAAACTATCTTGTATTGGTGCTACTGAGTCCTCTGTAGAAGTCAGTCTTCAGATTTCAGACTCATCATTCTAGACCATGAAAAATATTCCACTGTTTAAATCTGCAATTAAAATAATTACCTTCTCTTTAATAATCACACACTTTAAAGCAAAGTTTCTGCAACTTATTTTCTGATTAGACTACTATACATTATTTTATCTCCTTTCATCACCAAGTGGAGAGATTTGTGTTATCCCTGATATCTGAAGAACTGGACTGAAGACTCCTTTCTCTTTGACAATTTTGGATTTCTACACAATGGTGGAAGAAGTATGGACACTAGACTGGCTAGATAAAAAAAATACATCTCCACAAATTCTGAGGGACCTGTAATGATTTGAGTGTGATCATAGCACATATGAATTTTGCTTTCTGCAGTGGACTAGCCTTGGCAAACAGCCAAATGCTGACCTGGATGCTCTCCCACTCACTCTGCAGTGGAACAGAGGGAGATAATCAGATGAAGCAGCTCACAAGTTGAGATAAAGACACAGAGATCAGTTGCCGATTGCTATCATAGGCAAAACAAACCCAACTTGGGGAAAATTAGCTTTAATTTACTGCAAACTAACACAGGTTTGAGTAGTAAGATAACTGAGACAAACATGAGAACAAATTTTCTCCCCTTTTTCCTAGACTCAATTTTACTCCTTTACTCCAGACTCCTCGTCCCCCTGTAAGGTGCATGGTGTTGGTGGGGGGAAGTTATGGTCAATACCTAGTAGTTTCTTTCTGGCACTCCTTGCTTCCCACACTTTTCCTTTGCTCCAGTGTGGGCTCTCCACAGGCTGTGGTTCCTTCAAGAACATCCTTTTGCTCCATCATAGATCCTCAACCAGCTTCAGTGTGAATCTCTGCTCCAGCACCTGGAACACCACCTCCTCCTCATCCTCGTCCTTGTCCTCATCCTCGACCTTGTCATTGTCGATGTCACTGTCATTGTTATTGTCATTGTCATTTTTGTAGCCATTGTTGTTCTCCTCCTTCTCCTCCAAACCCAATGTTTCCTCTACTGTTTCTCAGTCTTTATGATCCTTCCTGCTCTCTGCTTTCTGGTGTTATTGCCCTTTGTTAAACATGCTTTCCCAGAGGTGCCACCTTCTGGCTGATGGGCTCAGCTATGTCCTGTGGTGGGTCTGCTAGAGTTGTCTGGAAGCAGCTGTGTCTGGTGCAGGGCAGCCCTGGTCTTTTTCCACAAAGGCCGCCCCCACATCCACACAGCTGCCAGTACCTTGACACATACACAGAATACACTTACATATCATGACTGCTTCAGCAAAACACTCAGCTACTTGTGATGATCTTGTAACATTTGTACGAAAATTTTATTTCGAAACTTAGACTGAGGAGACCTCTGATCATTCCATTACACTTTCCACATAGAAGAGTAAAGCACATTCTGATTTGTAACAGGATCTAAACTAATTTAAGAATCCATATTAAACAATATCCAATATAATTTCCCCATAACTACTGCCTGTAACTGCCCAAAATAGAGATCTATATATTTCTCAGAAGTCTTTGATGAAAGATGAGGTATTTTAATTATAATAACATTTTGCCTAAAACAGTATTATGTCCAATGAGCGGACACTGGAGACAAAGTATCAGTTTCAAGTACTGTAAATGATGTAGTAAACCTATTTATAACTCCAAAGATAATAGTCAGAGTTCTGAATTAGCTGTTTTGTCATAAAGTAGCATGTTTGATGGATTATGTCAGGAGCTGAGAATATCCTTAAATTGCTACTTGTTCACAGAAAGTACGAGTGCTCAGGAACTACACACAGAAAATTCTTCTCTGGTTTTTTTTTTTTTTATGTTAATGCATTACAAAAAGCCAATGGCTCAACAAAAACAAATAAGTTATGTAGCAAAGAGTTCATCAATTACAATTTTCACAGGCAACATAATTTCACTTTTTAATTACTGTTTTAAGTTATACTTACATCTCCAGTGCCTGTAGTTGTTTAGGTCTTCTTTCCTTTCTGTGTTGAAGATTTCTGCTCCTGAGTTATGACAAATGTTTGCATGGCTGTGTTTTACCTGCATGGGCAGAAATTGACAATGAACAGATCAAAATGTTAGCTAGGTTTTATTTAAACAATATGATTTATGACTTAAATTGTAATTCCAAATGCCTACTGCTCTGAAAGCTGCAGATTTTGTTCAGGAATAATCTTTCAAGAGTAGTTTTCCTCTTTGGCTGAAATGGATTCTTGCAAAGCTATTTCACACGATCAAGAAAAAGATGCCCAGTAAAACTGTTTTTCTTAGATGCATTCTTCAGGTAACTCAATTACATTTCATTTACCTTTTTCCAATCTCTTTTTACAGCTCTTTACCACCTTGAATTGGTTTCATTAATGATTACATATTATGATAAGAAATTTTTCTGCTTTTTATTCATTTACTAAAGATAGAATATATGATTGTAAAAAGTCATAATTCTCAGAGTATATGGATACATAGAAGGAATCTGTTGCAAGTTTAAAGCTACACATGTGCTAGGAGAAAATAAAATTTGATATATATTATTCAAAAGCCTTCAACAACCCTGACCAGACTGTGAATAGCATTTTATGATATATGGTCTCGTTGTGCAAATACAAATAATAATTAAATACAAATACAAATAAAATATTTTTTTAAAATTGCAAATTGATTTCCATTGGCATTTTAATCCAAAATTATCTGTGACTAATTGTCTCATATAAAATGTTAAAATTTCTATAATTTCTGAGTTCTATTATACTTTCTTGTGTAATTCCCTGCTGCTAATGCTGTACATGGACTTATGTCATATCAAATTAAAATAACTGGGAAGTTGCCCTTTGTATGATTTTATATTCTGCTCAGATCTCCAATTAGTTATATTTTATTTACATGAGACCTGAAGCAAAGCCACTTTTAGTTAATAAGAGTTGGCTTACCGTTAAGAACAATGGGTTTAAATTAAGCTTTTAGTGTTTAGGTTAACCCTAGGTAGATTCAGGAATCAATTACTGTGTGTACTTATGGTTCATATGAAAAAAAAAAAAATCCTACCTTTGAGCTATATTCAAAAAACCATACTTTTTTTGTCAAGCAATATTTCTTGGAGTTAATTTCCAATGTAGTTGTAGCACTAAGGTTGAGGGTCTTACAAAAGAATATAGACAACTAAATATGAATTTCATAATATTTGTAGCTATACCAAGGTGCCATTTATCTTGCACCACTATTAAACCTAGCTACTCATATTTCCACAAAAAAAAGATTTTTGTCAGCACTCCTGTATCTGTCACACCAAAATTCTCAGAGGTGATGAAAACCAGCTTTCTATGGTAAGGGATAAAGCAGTGTCATAGTTCAGCCCCGATCGGGACCAGACTACGCAGTCTCTCTCTCATTCCCCCCACCCTCCGCGAGAACAGGGGGAGATAATATAAGAAAAATGGCTCGAGGTTTGAGATAAGGACAGGGAGAAATCCTTAAAGTTACCATCACGGGCAAAACCAGACTCGACTTGGGGAAAACTATTCATTTATTACTAAAAACAGCAGGATAATGAGACAGAGAAGAAGATATACCTCCTCCCCACCCCTCCCTCTTCCCGAGCTTAACATTATCTCTACTACCTTCCCGCCCCGAGCGGCACAGAGGGGAAGAGGGAATGGGGGTTGCGGTCAGTTCATCACATGTTGTTTTACGCCTCTGCTTCACAGTTGGGGGAAGAACTCCTCACACTCCTCCCCTGCTCCAGTGTGGGGTCCCACCCATATGCCACAGTCCTTCGTGAAACTGCTCTGGCATGGGTCATCTCTTCCACGGGGTGCAGTCTCTCCAGAACGGCTGCCCCAGCGGGCCCTCCACAGGCCACAGCTGCCTTCCGGCATCCACCTGCCTGAGCATGGGGTCCTCCATGGGCTCCAAGTGGATCTCTGCTCCTCCGTGGACCTCCATGGGCTGCAGGGGGACAACCTGCTCCACCATGGTCATCACCACAGGCTGCAGGGGAATCTTGGCCAGGAGC
>JAAGAY010133898.1:0-21123 GCA_011801015.1 Ardeotis arabs
AGAGGTGCTCCAGCCCTCTTATCATCTTTGTGGCCCTCCTCTGGACCTTCTCCAGCTGGTCCATGTCCTTCTTATGTTAGGGGCTCCAGAACTGGACACAGTACTCCAGGTGGGGTCTCACCAGGGCAGAGTTGAGGGGGAGAATCACCTCCCTCGACCTGCTGGCCACGCTCCTCTTGATGCAGCCCAGGATGCGGTTGGCCTTCTGGGCCGCAAGGGCGCATTGCCGGCTCACGTTGAGTGTCTCGTCCACCAGCACTCCCAAGTCCTTCTCCTCAGGGCTGCTCTCAATCCATTCTCCACCCAGCCTGTATTTGTGCCTGGGATTGCCACGACCCATGTGCAGGACCTTGCACTTGGCCTGGTTGAACTGCATGAGGTTGACACGGGCCCATAATAAACTTTGCTGTCTTACATTTGTACGTGCTTCTGTTTGTGTGTGAATTTAAAGGGCTTAGAGATGGTGAAAGAAGTATGGGAAGTATGATGAATCCATCACCCAGGTCCTTCCATTTTTTTTTTTTTTTTAATCAGGACTTTTATATCTCCTTTAGTCTTAAATTTTGTTTTGCGTAGTTGTGTATTTGGATAGTTGGTGCATATGCTCACTGTCTGAAGCAGCAGTTTTCTCAATCCCAGTGTCTCGGCCTAGATTATTTGGTGCACAAGGCCTTGCAGGAAAAAACAAATGTGACGTTTAGGCTTGCAGGAGTTTTTTTACCAAATGGCCTTTTAGGCACAAGACAGAAGCAGGTTTTGACGCTGTGGGCTGTTCTTCACTGTGTGGTTCAGGGCCATTAGTATGACACTTTCCCCAGAAGTTCATGGGTAGACAACATGAAGGGAAAGTCGCCGTCTTGGAGGAGAAAATGAATGGACTTCTCCTAGTTTTTCCAGAAACTTCACACATAACTGTGGACAATTCAATTCTATTATTTTTGATAATCCTGCCCTAAAAGAGGTAAACTAATGGCTACATCAAGGTGTTCTGATACGACAGTTACGGATGCCATATGTGCAAATCTGTGCACACAAGTTTTGGTCTTTTTAGTGCTGTGAATCAAAATGATTTATCTTGTGTGACTTTCTGTGTGACATAACCGATTCTTGCTAACCTATACAGACTGGAAATGATACTTGGAAACCTGAAAATTATGTCAGTAATTCCTTACCCCTATTTCCCACAAATTCAATTTGTTTTCAAATACAGAGTCTCTATATGGCAGTGATAGTCACCTAGATCTAGAAATTCTCTTAAATGTGTTTTTTGAACCACCTTTCACTATATTCATATGTGTTTATTATTTAGCCAAATATGGTGGATGATGGACTTTAAGGGTGTACTTACATAGGAAAAATCAGTAGTAGAGAGGAAAGCCACTCTCATATGTACAGGGTTTGCACAGATGGATAATCTACAAAACACAGCGGAAATTATCAGGATCTCAGTGGTATTAAAAAAAAAGCAACAGCATCTCTTCTGTGTGTTCTGCTCTCACTGCTAAGTGTAGAGATGACTGTCATCCACAAATGCTCGTGCTTAGTCCTGAGTGACGTCTGATGAAAAGCACCATTTGGGGAATTTCATGCAGGAGACTATTTAAAGGAAAGGGAATCAAAGGTACAAGATGCAACTTGCTTTTAAAGTCAGCATTTGAAGCTGAGTAAGGTAAATGCAGCATTCTGTCCTTCCTTTGCACAGAAATACAGAGCTGCTCTGCAGAAGTGCGGAGGGGTTCATCCCTTCTCCGTACACAGATTAGCTGTACTGGCAGTGGCTGCCGCAGTGTGTGAAGAACCTCCTTAGAGAGTTAATGCTCTCTGTTATGGGACCCACTGGTGATGCCAAGCCAGGACTGCAGCTTCGGGAAACACCATTTGGTACCGAGGTGGCTTCCCAGCAATGGCTCTCAGTGTCCAGGCCAGCAAAGCAGATCTGCCTGCCCTCCGCTCACTTCTCTGCTGGACTGGGGCAACTGGTCACACGGACCCATGAGCTGGATCTGTTACCTGATTATTTAATTTTCAGCAGTGCATGGTAGAGCAATCCTGTGTTTCTTTCAAAGAGAAGAAAGATGGGAGCAGTCCACAAGCTATACTAGACATTTAATGTATCAGAAACCAAGGTGAATTTTTTCTTGTACAGCCCGAGAATCTGAGGTCCTAATGAATTGCAAAAAGGTAAACCACTGATGCAGCTGTAAAGGTTTTTTGTAGCCCAATTCATCCAACAAAATGTATCTTCTGCAAATAGAACAGCTCTCAACTAGTGCAGATTATCAATCTGGACTATTTAAGAGTTTTGTTAACTTTAACACAGTGCTTTAATATTGTCAGCCTTACTCATTTTGAAATGATCATTCTGAAAAATCTATTATCTTTCCTTTGAGAAACATGTTTTAGAAACCTCATCATCCATTACCAAGCAGTATTCCTGGGTGTATACATATTCTGAATGACTAATGTTGCTGAATCAAAGTGATGGTGCAACTTAATTGCGCATTTACTGGCAGTAGCATTCATAAGCTTGTTTTCTGTATAGGAAACCCAACATTTTGAGGAAGTATTTTCTTCAGTCTTCCAGAAGTTGACAGCCAGAGCTGATAGAAAGGTGGTGTGCAGAACTCAAGTGTGGTATAGGAGATACGATGCCTCTTCAAATACAGTTTTTAGGTGGGCTGTCTACATGTAATCAGCTTCAGGAGAATCCTTCAAAGAAGAAGAATCTATTATTTAATTTGTCCAATTATTTTCTTTAACCCTTTTTGAAGCTTTATTAGTTTTATTTAATCTTAAATGTTCTTTGTGTACAAAGCTTCTGAGAAGGCCATCGGGATGACTGCTTGTGGAAGCCCTCAGTAACAAAAAGGCACGATGTCCCCTTCATGGCAATGCACACAACCTCTGCAGCACATTGATAGGTTTTGGTATTGTTTGCTTTTCCACTTGTTTGCAGAGGGAGGTGTAAGTGTTTCTGTAACACCCTTCTATAACCTTTTTATTTACAGGGACATGGTTGAAGAGTAGTTTGGGCCTTGTACAGCAAGAAGGAAATCAGTTGACTTGGACTTACATTGCACCTCAGCTGGGCTACTGGGTTGCAGCTATGTCACCTACTGTCCCCGGTAAGATGGAATTGGATTTTATCGATATTCCCAGCATTGAGTAATTATTTATTCATATATAACATTTATATTTTTCAGAATTACCTCATCAGAGATGCTACAGCTTGATCAATAATGGATTATTAGAAAACAGAAATCTGAAAGTAAAGGGCTAAAATCTTTTGGGGATTTTTGTTGTGGGGAACAACCCTTGTTCTCAAAATCTCTGAATCATTTCAGTGGGAAGCTTTTTAGTGTTCCTGCTCTGATGCATTTATGTCATCACTGCCAGGTAGAGCCATTGCTGGAAAACGAGGGGAGTTGTAACATTGATGTATTAGTGTTCCAGCAGACAGAAAAATAGGTGCTGTGAAGTTTCTGTACAGAAAATCCCAAAGAAATGGATTCACCTAAGACGACCATCATCCTGAGTTAGACATTTATTAATGGATTGATTGACTGTAACTTTTTTTCTTTTAAACTGAAGATGCCCATTTTGCCCTGACTTATGCCTTTGTATCGTTTTGGTGACTGATTAATTTGCACCACGGATAACTTAGCGTAGAAGTTCTAGGAAGTGTATTAGCAGAGTGGCATCGGTAGATGAACTGACTGGTTGCCATCGGCAAGCCTCTTGGCATCACTGCAGAAAATCACTTTGAACTAGGCATTATATGCACTTCGGTGCCTGTGGAGGTTATTAATGTTGCAGCTTGCTCTTTCTTTTTTCTGTCTATGGCTGCCTCAGACTTCTTAGTATCAGTTCTTCAGCCACCAATAATCAGAGATATCTATGTGTATAAAAGAGGCAATCAATCAAACAAAAACCTCCTCGTCTTAACAGATTTTCTTTATTAGGTTTTCTGGATGAAAAACAAATACAGTAGAAATGAAAACATTCTTGCCTTGGCGGTGCGAGCTAAATAAACTATAGCTAACCAACAAAACAGACTCTAACATGAGGACTGTTTTTAGAGTCTGCTTCTATATGGCATGAAGTTGTTTCACGATATGCAGAGCATTTGGGGTTTTTGCTATGTTATACCTTTATTTAAGGTTATATTAAATGAAACAGCTGATTCATGGCTGAACAGAGTGTAGAGGCAGGTGCAGCTCTGAATAAACTATCATATTGAATTTAATGGAATTTTACAAAATAATTGTATATTAAGAAGAAGCAACTGCTCTGAGCCAAACATTTTCCAGTATAGCTCTGTCCCAGACTGCAAGGAAGTTACACCAGTCATTAAATTGTGCCTGTAACTCTAAGGTCAGGAGGCCTGTAACTCTAACAGGAGAAGGCTTATTTGTCGTTGCAGTTTAACTTATATGGCAGAATTTCTACTGGTATTTTACTTTTCCTTCTTTCTGAGGGCTAGATCTGGGTTCCTAAAACTTTGTTGCAATTTTCATGAAAAATGCAAGTGATTTATCTCTTCTTCTTTTTGCTTAATGTCCTGAAGCAACAGTATCAATCAATTATGTAAAGGTAGTCATGGAACGGAATGTATAAATATTTAGATTTCCCAAATGCAATATACTTGATGTTATTTTTAATCAGGTTATTTTATCTCCTCGTTTAATCTATCATTTCTTATCTCAAAAAATGGACAAAAATGAGCTTTGTATTCCTAGCAGTGGCTCTACAGACCACTCAAGATCCACAGATGAGGTTTTACAAACCTTACTGTTGGCCATGTTTGTTGTCCTTCAAAGTACATGCATGTCCACTGGTGCTGTACCTCCTTGCCCGCAGATGAAAATTTGGGCCTTTATTTCGAAATCATGATAAGGATTTTACAAACCAACAGGGTTACACATGCATAATTGGGAACAGATGTTGTCCACATGTGTGCATTCCTTTGTATGTTAGAACATTTACTAAGCATTATTGGAACCTGGAGTTACAACACTGTTTCACTAGTGGCCTGTTTTTTAAAGCTACTGGAGATCTGCTTGGCTTGGCTTGATCTAAAATTCAGAGCACCAACACATCTTCCAATGAATCCTGTACTGCACTGTACGTACTGTTTAGTGCAAAGCACCACAAATGTTGTTAAAGAGAAGTTGTTGGCCATAGTGCTGCTACATGCATTACACTGCTGGAAGATGCTGTGATGGCTTTTCTCCAGTGACGAGAACTTTGGCACACTGTGTCAGCATCAAGACATGGAAGGCAGCATTCACCAATGCATGCTCCCATTGAAACTAACTGCTTTTCCACAGAATGATCTATTTGGACTTGCAGCCATGAAAACCAGCACATACTTTCTCCACAACTTGCTCCCTTCTTCTGAGATGGTCTGCTCAATAGGCACCAGGGCTATGAGCGGCAGCGTTGCTCACATAGCATCCTGATAACAGGGAAGATGTCCCTCTCTTTGTTTAAGTGTTATTCCTCTTCCTGTTTGCAGGTTGTTACAGGTCTAAATTATCTTTTCTGGCCTTCCAGGTCCCGTTGTAACACACGACATTACCAGCTATCACACAATGTTTCTTTTGGCAATTTTAGGAGGGATGGCTCTCATACTTCTAGTCTTGCTGTGTCTGCTTTTGTATTACTGCAGGTAAGATTCACCATCCTGGTTACTTAGTTCATGTTGGAAATACAAGCTTTTTTAGTGCTCATGAAATGAAAAGCTTTTCCTCCCTCCTTTGGGGGAGGAAAAAAAAAAGCAAGGAAGCACTTGAAGAAGAAAGAAACAGTGAGATTAAATTTCATATGTTTCTGGTTACATGCAGCATATACAATCCCTGCCTTTGGTGGGACGGTAGTTGAATGAATCAGATACACCTGTACCTGTGCTTTCTTTGTAAGATGTTCTAAACCAAACATAGGCATAGGTCCAAGATCTCTGTCATTGTACCTGTTATGCATTTGCAAGTGATCTTTCTATTAGACTCCTATGAAAATGAATGTTAAACTTTTATCGGCAAGTGTATATTAATGAGTAATTTTCTATTTGTCTCCTCCAGACATTTGCTCCAATTTGTAATTGGTGCTTGAGATATTTCCCAGTTGACATTAGTTTTTCTTTAATTTTGTCTTGGCTGCTGGGATAAGCTTTTAATTGTAAGGTTATGTAATAAAAGCTCAGTTCCCCTAATATTAATCACTGCTTAAAAATCTCCCTTTAAGACACACTTGCTGCTCTTGTTTCTGTGTACAACAGTCATAAATGTGTAACTTCTTTTGTTACTGGCTTTTATAGAAGAAAATGTTTAAGACCACGTCAGCATCATAAGAAACTGCAACTTTCGACAGCACTGGACACTTCTAAGAAGGATCAAGCAACCTCTATGTCCCATATAAATTTAATATTTTCACGTCGCGAGTCAGAATTTCCTGGCGGGCTGTCTGTTGCTAGCAATGGACACGCTGAAAACTCAGGTGCAAAGGAATTAATCAGTGCTGTCCACATGGAGATGGTATCACCTAGTGGAGAAGCAGATATGCATACGCCTATGCTCAAACACTCATTCAGTACCTCCCAAGAGTTTAGCTCCCGAGAGGAACTGCTCTCTGACAAGGATAAAGACAAGAGCAGAATTTCCTTGGATGACCTGACTCCCAGTGGGTCTCTAAGGAAAGACTACCACAAATCAGCAGATAGTTTTCCCTTAAAGACAAGAAAATCTACAGAAACAGCTGAAGGCTATGAGTCCCCTATCAAAGATGAGTATAGGAGAAGTTACAATGCTATGCTCTCTCAGCCTTTATTTGAAAAGCAAGAGAGAGAAATTCAAGTGTCTATGAACCATATTGCTACTGGAAGTAAATACAATATTCAGGAACAAATATACCCCACACCTTCAGCCCCTGAAAAAGAGCTGCTGGACTGCAGACCTACTGATTGTATGATGTCTCGTTCAGTTGATCACCTTGAAAGACCTACATCTTTCCCTCGACCAGGTCAGTTAATCTGCTGCAATTCCGTTGACCAAGTCAATGACAGTGTTTACAGAAAAGTTTTGCCTGCATTGGTGATTCCAGGTCATTACATGAAATTGCCAGGAGAACACCCTTTTGTTAGCCAGCCACTGGTTGTCCCAGCTGACCAACAGATTGATATAGAAAGACTTCAGGCTGAGCTTCCTAACCCTCATGCACGGCTTTTTCCACACCCCCCACAACAGCTGCAACCCCAACAGTTAGCATCCCAAGCAATATCTCAGCAACATTTGCAAGATGCAGGTGCAGCTGAGTGGAGTCAACAAAATGCTTCCATGTCTGAATCTATTTCCATTCCTGCCTCACTTAATGATGCATCCCTGGCTCAAATGAATAGCGAAGTGCAGCTTCTTACAGAAAAGGCTTTGATGGAATTAGGAGGTGGAAAGCCATTGCCTCATCCTCGAGCATGGTTTGTTTCTTTAGATGGACGTTCAAATGCTCATGTTAGACATTCGTACATTGATCTCCAAAGAGCTGGTAGGAATGGGAGTAACGATGCCAGTTTGGACTCTGGTGTTGACATGAATGAACCAAAATCTGCCCGAAAGGGAAGAGGAGATCACCTGTCCACGCCACAGAGTCACCCACCAGTGCAAGAGCATCAGCAGCGAGAGCGGAAGGTTTCAGACAGCACAGCTTACACACAACTTGTGTACTTGGATGATATGGACCAAAGTGGCAGCGAGTGTGGAACAGCAGTTTGTAGCCCCGAGGACAATGCTCTACGATGCCTACTAGAAGGCACCAGTAAGAGGAGTGGTGTGCAGCTGCCCAGCCTGCAGGAGGAAACAAGAACTGTGGATACCAAACCAGAGCCATTAACTAGTCCTGAACACAGAACATCAGTTCAAGATGATGAGGAGGATGAGGAGGATGAGGAAGATGACCAAGGTGAAGATAAGAAGAGTCCTTGGCAGAAAAGGGAGGAAAGACCACTAATGACTTTCAATCTAAAGTGAGCTATTGTGAAAATCCACCATTCAGTGGAGTATAAAATTGCCAAATATTCTTTCTGTGGAAGTGCTTGATTTTTTTTTTTCTTTTTTTTTTGTTGTGGAGAGAAAAGAGAAAAACAAACTGTGGTGAGCAACATTTGAAAGAACTTAAATGCATTACTGTGTAAATGTTAGAAAAGAATTTAAATCATTCCTCTGATTTAACAGCTGCCTCCAATGAGATAGCTGAACAAAGTGTGTGATTGTTATTCCATATACTTGATATTGGTCATCCAGGATGTTGAAAATACTGACAAATTGTTTTGGTTGGTTTATGACCTCAATCTCCTTATGACTGGGAGCTGGTAAAGCTTTTGTTTTGTAGGCCAATTTTAAGTTGATAATGCTACTGAAAGTATCTTAAAAACAAGAGTTTGACACATGGTGTCCAAAATCGTGCATTATCTCAATGAAAGGCTATGCATTGCTGCTTTTAGTAATATTTTGCTTATACTATGCTTTTCTTAATTTTACAAGTTGGTTGTAAACATTTTATGTCCTTTATTATAAACTACTCAGCAATTTATTTTAATGTAAAACTGCAGGAAACTTGAGTAGCATCCCTTAGCATTGAAGCCTTTTTATGAAACCAAACTGAACTTTGTGTCGACTAAGATTCCTCCAATTCTGGTCCCATTTACTCAAAGTGCCTTTTTTACAGTAACAATGAACAGTCCCTTCTTTTGCTAACTCCTTTTAATTGACCCCATTTGGGATTTTATAAACTTCTGAACTTCTACCTTTTATTTTAAGCTGCATGCCAAGAGTCCCATTTTGTGCTGAGCATTTCTTATTTCAATACAGTGTATTCTGTAGCTATCATGTATATTGTGGATTCTGTTTAGCCAGGATAGACTTAGAAGACATTTTAAAGGGCCCAAAGTAGCCAAGAAGATAGTTTCATTGACTGTATATATTGTTAGTTTCCTCTGGAATCATATGAGCTAATCATGCTCATATAAAATGGACTATAGACCGAGCAAGTGGACTGAATGTGTCTAGAAAAATTTTGGAAAAAAAAAAAAAAAAAGAAAGAGTACTATCCAAAAGTGCCAGAATGACTCTTCTGTGCTTTCTCCATACAGAGCTGCTTGGTTATCCAAAAATTATAAATGAAAATAAACTGCAAAAAATATCTTTGTGGATTTTTTCCTCTGTTGGTAGTCATCACATTATTTTATATTATTTAATAAGAAAAATACTTTGGTTTCATTTTTTCTATGCATATTCATGCTTGTGTGACTTACTAACACACTTTCTTATGCAGTTCAGTCAATACTGAAATATAGACCTCTTTTCAGAAAAACACCCTGCCTATCTTGATAAATATGTAACTATTTGCTTAAGTATCAACGGAAAACTTTGTAAATGAAATCCTAGTATCACCAAAATTCTCTATGGAGTCACGCTTCCTGTGGGACCAGTTTTCTTTCTGAGGTTTCTGTGGGTACCCACACTTACTGCACACTTCTGACTTTTTCATTAATTGGGTTCAAAGAAGGGAAAGTATGTGACTTCCACTCTTGTGGAATCCTTCATATGCATTCAGTTTATCATGCTTCCTTCAATTATTTTTACACAGCATTAGCAACAGTCATGCTTAATAAAGTTAATTATTATGTAATCTCTGAAGTGATTAGAGAAAGTGTTATATAGTTCCTATTTAATTTTTAATAATAAGCCCTGACTTGGATTCATTGCACTTTTTTTTTCAGTAGATTTCAAGGTTTTCTTAGGAGGCCAGTGTTGTAATTTCTGTCTTGCTGAATGTCTTACCTGAGAGTCTGGGCTCGAGCCGGGAACTGAATCCGGATTTCCTCGTTCCCCCAGTGCTCCTCTCCATCCACAAAGCCACATCACCTCTGTTTTGCCTTGATTCATGTTTGGAAGTGGTATATGTTGTAAAAGAAATCTAAAATAATATTTGTGGAGTGCATTGACTATTGAAATCACCGTATTAGCAGTATGTTACATTTTAGTCGCCACATGCATTCCAGGTCCTCTTCTGTTCTGTTTAGGAATCTTGCTACTGACCACATGTGAACTGGCTCAGGGGTCTGGCTTACTTACTGTCAGTCTGTGCAAGGTTGCTGAACAGAAAAATACTTTAAAGGAATAGTATTTATCAGATGTCAGTAAGTGCTGGTAATACAGTGTCACTTATTAATCAGTAAGCATTCTGGTTAAAATTTCCACATACTAGAATTATTGTGCTATTTAATTTTCAACTTTCTGTTGTCTTAAATCTGTCATTTTTTAATTACATTCTTTTTCAGATTCCTTTGCAAAGTTTCCATCGTTATTATCTTGTAAAGTGAGATTGTTGCTATTAAATTGCAGTGGTTTGTTTCTTTAATTGTGTTGGTTTTATGTTCAAAACACATAGTTTGATGGTTTGATAATTGCTGGTCCTAACACAGCAAATATATTTGAACTAACAAAATGTGCATATTTTGCAAATCTTTAAAATAGCAATTTTTTAGTTATTGATATCACCAGCCATATAGTAGTTTGCTTTTGCAGAATATAGCGTTTATGAAATGTAACTCTCAGTAGATATCACACCTCTGAGCCACATGTTAAATGAAATTGGAACAGAGTAACACCGATCAGATTATGGGCTGAGATTAGAGTGTGTCCGTTGTACACAGGGTGTCTGATCTTACAGTCCAGCAACAAGCTCTGTGTTTTAGTTTTCAAAAACATACCGAGGAAGATACTTTGGTAAAGTATGAAGAAATTTTCTTGCTTATATTTTGCAGTTGCACAGTGAAGCAAGTACCAATAAAGATTATAAAACACACAGAACAAAGTATAACTTGGATAGGTCTTGCCATCAGCAGCTCCTAGTCCACATAGAAGATAACCTGGAAAAGCAGTTGTTTTCTCATTTTTGGATGGCAAGTATTAATGAGGAAAAATGCAAAAGATTGTAACGACAAAGCTTACAAAAGTAATGAAAATATATTGGACTTAAAAAGTACTAGGAACAGGTCTTCTACTAATCTATCAGCAATCAAGATTTTCAAATGTATAATGAGTGAAAGAGTAAAGACAATTTTTAAATCTTAGGTTATATTATCCAAAGTCAATTTATATCACAGGGCCTGTTGGAAGTTAATACACTCATTAAGAGTCCATTCACTTCATGGTTTTTCTCCAGCTCCCATTTTGTTCCTGCTGATGTACTTGCTTCTCAAAGCTTATTAAACTGTGTGTAAAGCATCTTGACTTAGTGTGATGATGACCTTTTATTATTTGATTAAGTGCTTCATCACAGTACCAGCATGCTAAAACCTCTACAAATAGAGGTGAAAAAATAACTTAGATGAGCTTACAAAGAAAACCCATAATTTGGAAATTGCTCATGATACTTTTCTGTCTTACAGGAAGGACTGCGTAGCTTTAGTAGAGTGAATTAAGCACTCCTGAAATTCCTTGGTAGTATTTTAATTTTCTGCCCTTGATTCTATCCATGAATGCTCTGGAAGACCAATTTTATGTCAATATCCTAAACCAACATGGTTGAAATCAGTAAGAAATTGCATGTCCCATGTAGGATTTAGCCTGTAGAATAGTACAACTCTAAATTAGCAAGTGTTGGATTAGACATTTGCTCTTTCTCTAGCAGGGTCCCTAGTGAACCAAAAAAAAAAAAGGCATTATTTTTTTCTTAACCAAAGAGAATTCATCTGGGTATTAAAGCTTGTTATAACACAGTACCTCTTCAGTTATCACTGGGCTGTAACCTGGGGCATGGTAGCATCCATCCAGTACATCCTTGGATTTTGTCAAACAAGGGGAATGTCAGTTTGCTTTTCTAAAATGTATGGGTGACAGGTATTTTTTTTTAATCAGTGCTGCTGTTTGGGTCTCTTTAGCATTTGCAATTCTTAAAGTTGGAATATCTGCCACCTGGTGGTGAACTGTTTCTCCATGCATACTGTCTGTAGAACAGTTTACATCTTAGAATTTCAATATAGTTTATATCTTCAATAACACCAGGAGGCAGCTGGGACAAGATCATCAGTTGTTTCATGGACCTGCTGTCAGTCCAAGTGCAGAGATCTCTGGCAGCCTGAGAGATATTGCCCAGCATCTTATCTGGGGCGGTGTTCGGCTTCTAACATCTCCATTCAAATCAAAATGCATCATTGCCTATGGCAGTGTAGTGTGTTCTAGTGTAAATGTGCCTGTTTTCTCTCAGCTCATCAATAGCACCTTGTTTTTAGATTAAAATAAAGTTAAAACAATTTTAACTACTAATTGTTTCAAAGTTGAGAAAAATAAGAGCATCTCAATTATTATTCTTTTCCTGTTCCTCTGCTTACAGACAAATGTAAGCTGGCAGCTTCAGTGCTAACCTTACTCATTGTATTGTACATATATAATATATAATACATAGTATGATGATATAACCTGTATCATGATAGATACATAGACACACACACACATGATATTTTCATTATTTATGTCTGATATTTTCATTTCCAGGCTGCAAACTGTTTGGAATTGGAGCTTTGGGTAGATGAGTAGGCAGCAGCCAAGTGCCATTTTCAGAGTAGAGGAGCATTTTTTTAATGTTACTCGTGTATTTCTAACTGGTAAACAGACACTAGGTACTGTCTTCTATTTGACAGTAATAACAGAAAGAGTATCTAGTTCTTTTCAGCAGTAATCCTCTGGTATCCACAGGTTATTAGCTTGCAAAGCGTGGCACCTGGTCTATTATCGCTTAACTGAAGTACTTCTTGTTTTATTGATGTGCTTTTCTTCTAGGAATAAACAGTGCCAGTTAGTATGTTTGATCATTAAATATCTCTTCTGCCTTGGAAACTTACAGCCACAGGGAAAGAAAATGTGATGACAACAGGGAGGTACAAATGAAATACCTGTTTACAGTTTATTTTTGTAATTGTGGAGAGAGGGATTTTGTGTTCACATGACTGGAGATACGGACTTCTGAGTAAACCCAACTGAGGAATGGTCCTGCCGGTTTTGTATTATAAAGGTAGGAAATGATGCTTGAAATATTGCTGTGGGATGAGAAATCCCACTTTCAAAGGAATGGCTGGTCCTGCTGCAAGAGATGTTGGGCATCAAAGCTGGAAGATATTATTTCAGATGGCTTCTGTTAGAAACGTTTTTTAAAGGGTTTTGGTGATTTAGTGGTTGTAGGGATTTTAAAAAATCCTTAATGTTGCTGCCTCAGGATTGTCTTCACCCCAGCCTTCACCAGACTTTCACAAGCACGCTCCCAGCAGCATTGGCCCCCAAGGTTCTCTCCCCAGGTAGAAACCCATTATTGTCCCACTCTTATGCTGGAGCTTACAGCTCTGACTGTTCCCAACACATTTCTTTTGGAAGTTTTCCATCAATAAAGGAAGAGGCTGGAACCACATCTCAAACTCAGGAAAATCTGCATGAAAAGAAATGCAGCAGGACATTTGCCCACATACTACTCTTGTGTACATGTTCAGGACAGGGCCTTTCTGACAGTGTCCCCTGCCCCTGGAGATGAGAGAGGCTCTGGGTCTCGGCTTCCCTCTACCCTGTCTTCAGAGAATGCCCCTTCTGTAAACTCAACCCATTGATTCCACCTTCAGTTTTGTGCCATGCTGTGAGGCCAACATTGATGGGACGTACAATGTGATATGCCAATGACATTTCAGTAAAGCTATTTTTAGGTGTTGGTGAGGGTGAGCTTTCCCAAGCTATCTGCCTCTTTGTGTCTATGCCATTAGCACTACCTTGAATTGAACACCTCATAATCCTGGGTCAAATAACACTATAACAACGAGGGGAGCAGAAAACAACGGCCAAGTTCCCCCATATGAGAAATGTTTTGACAGTTGTATTGATCTTTTATTCCTTAAAATCCGCAAAGTATACCTACATAAATGTATGGGTATGCCTGTGTGGGCGTGCACGCATGCACATGCAAACGTATGTGTATAAATGCATTTAATATAAAAGCTGGCTTAAATGCTAGTTTCAGCATTTCGACATCAAGCAATGTCAAAATAAAGGTTGCTCACCTAGGCTGACTGGAAGAACTAGCATAAGAGCTCATAAAGGCTTGTATTAATTAACTTAATTGTCCTTGTGGTCTGACATCGCAAGGTCAAAGCCATGCTTGATGCTGAGTTTCTGCTGTGCCTATGCCCCTGACTTCCATGAGATTTATTCACACTGGACTACTAGCCTAGACCTAATGTCTAAATTTTGTGATTAAAGCTTATCTAATGTCTCTATATTTTAAGTCATTTACTCTGCAATTGTTGCAACATTTGACAGAGGCTTTTCTTTTGCAGAAAGTTGTAACATTCTGAAGGGTAAAATCCTACTGTAAAAATCTCCAAAAATTTTGCATAGAAATGGAAGAGTTATAATAGAGTCTGATTTCCCATTTTCTTCATAGGGAAGACATCGTGTCCATGAGACTCTTCCTAATTAAGTGTAATTCTACATACAGTAGGTGTGCATTCTGAACAATGCTGCTTCTAACCACCCAGAAGGTATGCAGAACCTTTATTGGCATTATCCCTTTATCTGATTTGTAAGTTAATGGGATACTTCTAGTTGGAGCAACCTACAGGACATTAGAAATTATCTTCTGTCAGCTATCAGGGAAATGTGGGAAATACAGCATCTGCCCAGAAATAATGAGCAGGTTGTCACCACAAGGAGCATTCTGTTCATCATAAAATACTATTTTTATCCAAGGTCTGCTTGTCTTTGACCGCAGCCTCCCAAGACTGGAGGAGCACCTTTCCAAATAAAAGTGGTTTATGCTAATGGAAATAGGTAATTAATACTAAAGTATTTGATAGACATACCATTTGTTTGGGAATAGCAAGACTTTTAGGTTTCCTTCTCTGGGCTTGAACTTTGAGAACGATCCTACTCAAGGCTCAAGGTTTCCAGACTCTAGTCTCCATTTCAGAGTGTCTGAGAGTGTTAAATACCCTTGGACAAACAGGACATGTAGGAGCGCCCTAATAGTTCTAGTGTGTTACAAATGCTCTGAGAGTTGTAGTCAGGCTGTAGCCTCTTCACTCTGGCAGGAAAAAATGTACATCTATCACAGGAAAGAGCCCCTTTTTATTTGGGGATAGAGAACTATCAGAAACAGGCAAAAAGAAACCTCTGAAATCTTTAATTTTGGAAAAAAATGTTGAAATGGTTGAGAGATTAAAAATAATTCATGTATCTGTCACTCCCTCCATCCAGAATCAGGGAAAGAAAACATCTTGACTGTACCTGCAGCCTCCCTGCAAAGAGGAGGAAACAGTAGGCGCATTGATACTGGGGAACTGTAAAAGGCTGATGGGAGAATTGGTTTAGGAGCTGACAGGAGTAAATTGGATTGATGTGGAGATTGGATGTGCAGAAGTAATTGCTGAGTATTGGTCAGAGCTCCTGCAGCACCAGTGTCAACACCATCTTTGTCAATAAATCTGCCACCACTAATTCTCATTCACATACAGTTTGAGAAGGGTCTGAGCGAGTTAGAAAAAATAGACATAGAAATGCAAAATATGTATATATTTGTAATAATCTTTATTTAACAGTCAGTTCTGATTATTAAATATATTTTAATGTAAAAATGTTATTTATTTATTTATTACCTTTTGGGGCTAGAGATCCTAGGAACAGAGTAATTGCAATGCTGGAACCAGTTTGAACCTGTGTTTGATCTAAGTCTTGTATCCTGCTTCCAACAATCATCAAAAACAGAGACTTCAAAAAACTGGGGAAGAAATCTCTATCAGTGATAATAAGCCCACAGGATACAAGTCTTCCTCTCCTTATCACTTATGCCCTTAAGCATGAGGGTTTGTATTTATGATACACATTTTTTAATGCTACAAAATGTTTTCATTATGCATGTAAATGTCTAACCCCTATTTAATGCTGTATAGCCCACAGCCCTTGCCAATGCATGCTCCAGCATGGAGAAGTAGGTGCTTCAGTTCAAAAGGTAAGATGTAAAATAGAAGAGGTATGGTATGAGGTCCATTTTAAAATAGAATTCAACAAAAAAAGCTGAATGTCAGAGTGCAGCAGAAAGAGTGGGCTGTTTTGAGGGAGCTTGTCCCCCAGTTTGAATGCTACAGCCAACACAAGCCAGCAGCAAGTGGGCTGTGGGAGACAGGCAAAGCTGCAGCTCACCAAGTGTAGTATGCAGTGGGAAGCTAAAAAGATGTAAAGTGGGAGAGACAAACCATAAAGATCAGAGACGTGATCTCACATGGATGCAACATATGGGATCACAAGCTCATTTAATTCCCTAACCATTTCTACCTAACCTCATGTTAGCTGTGACAAATATATAGATGTGTTTTTGGTGCGTTTGTTCAGTGTATTTTGAATCTGTGTTCTCTTACCCTTGCATATCATTCAGGACTGAAAAAGGCAGTATTTAAGTTCTCAGCATAAAGAGAAAAAAGAATCACTGTGAGGTAGTACTAGTAGGCACTTGTATGAAGAAGCGAAGTCTAAACGTATTTGTTTGCTCCATAACTTTTTAAAAATATTTATTAGGAAAATAAAGAAAACACTAAGCTATTAGCTAATTTTCAGATTGGATCAGTTTTGCTCACAATGTACAAGATTACAAAAATTTGAACACCAAGTTTTTTATTATTGTTACTTGCAGTATCAAATCAATTTTAAATTATAAAATCCATTAATATTTCAATGTGGTGTGCAAAGGTAGGCGCAATCCTACAACTACATGAAAATTTCAGGTACTTTTCTTCTGCAGTGTTTAATACTCAGAACACATAGACTAATCAGATGATGCCAGTAGTCTGAATGCTGTATTATATATCACTAGCTCACTGGGATGTAATAAATACGTATCACGAGGCAAGTAAACAAGTCTGGATTATGCCTGGCTGCTGGAGAGAAACTGTATCTGTGACTGGCTGGCTTTATTCACTGGCAGAAGAGCAAAGAGAAGAAGGGTATGACCCTGACCACCAACTACACAGTGGTTCATCCAGCAGGTGAGATCTGACAAAGCCCCATACAGCCCTGGGAATTAAGGCTTCCCAATCCTCACCAAGCCTAGACGGCTACTCCCTCAGTAGCCTAGGGTTCTTTTGTCAGCTATGTCGGCCACTGAAACGCCCAAAGTTTTTGTAGGGCTTTGTTGGGAGTCCTGGATTTTGCTGTAGGAGTCAAGTAGGAAAAAGTTCAACATGGCAACACCAAAGTCCATTTGTAGATCTGGGCCTATACTCATGCTTACATTCAAGCTGGCTCACAGCCTCTCAGAGTTGTACGCAAGGGTTCATTTTGTGTAGCCACGACAGGCCCATGACTGTATCTATTATCGAAAGCAGAGAGACAGAGCCTGGAAAGAGAAGTAGAATGGAGAAAGATCCAGAAAGCTGGGATTTGTGGTGGTGTAGGGGTTCCCTATACACTGATCTGTTCCTTGGTGGCTGACAGTGGTGGGAGCAGCTAGGCAGAGCTACATCTGTAGTATTTTATCAACCTTTCTCTCTTCCTTTCTTCCAATTTGTTGCCATAAGCAACTGGATATTTTGGCTACATCTAGCAGCAAACCTAGACTCACTACTAAAGCTCTAAGGAGACCTATTAAAATAACCAACCAAGTAATAAGTAGTTCATCAAGTGCTGGAATTATTTTAATTGATTTCATGATAGGCTCTTTAGTATTAAGTGAAGTGTATCTCCCGATTAGGAAGTCTATTTTCCTTTATTACTAATTTTTTTTTTAGCTTTTGTGTAAAATGACTGTGCTTTCTTCTTTTTAATCTCCATAAAATAAAAGGCTTTTATCTTCCCAGCACATCTAGGAAGAGGTCTTTTCAATCATTTAAGAACAGTAAAGTCACCCCTTCACAAACACAGGAAACACAGGCTCTTTACTTGATAAGTTTAAAATTAAACACGTCTGATAGCTTTTGATGGTCTGCTTAGACTGGTGCTAGTGTGTGGGTTCTATCTACATCACTCATATGCAGCAATCTGGGGAGTTCCTGGCCATACCCACCTGTGTCAACAGAAGTCTTGGAAGAACAGATGCCCACAGACAGCCTGTTCGGGCACATCAGGTGCCATCCATGCTGCTTTCTCTCCTAACGGTACATGCTCCATTAACTCAGCATGTGGGGTCCTGAAATTCAAGGGTACTTTTTTTTTCACCTTTCTGCTCTATTTTGGGAAAACATTTATACATGTGATAGACAACATCTATCAAGTAGTGCAATTGCTGAGCAGTGTCTGTAGAGTGAATTTAAACACTCTGAGAAGCTGCCTGGTAACTTCAGAAATGCGAAGCTACGTCAGAAATCCTCAGTGCAGGACAGAAGCATACCTCTTGCTTCTGGTCAACTTCTTTACTTGTGGTATTAGCAAAATGGCATATTCATGAAACACAAAGCACAATTCAGTGTTGTCATTTGGCCTTGTAACAGTCAAATCTGGTGTATAATCCCAATTGTGCCTCTCAGGAGATAAACTGTAATATCCATAAGGATATTCCTCACGCACGCTATGAAGTCTAGCATAGCAGCCATTTGGCAGCTATACTTCTCCTGATCCCCCTTCCAGGGAGACCTTCTAGCAGGGAACACCAAGCGGGAGCTTCCTGGGAGAGATTGATATTGCCTCTTTTATCATCACTGTGAACTGCAAGAAGAGTCAGGATCCAGGCTTCCTATACTCCATTTGTCTCAATGAAGAGAGGAAAATTGTGGTAAAGGACAAAAGATGGTTAAACTCACAGTTTCTCCAACACAGTGATTCAATATAGCTGTTCAGTCATTGACATACTGTTCTTCACTTTCTCTTCCACATTATTATGAGGGGAAAAAAATCATTAGTAATCACTGGATTAACTTCTCTCCAGGCTATGGGGCAGCTGTTCACAATTGGTTTTTGTTATTGAAAACTATTGGGTATTGTGCCTTTGTTCTGAAATTTCCTTTCTCTCCTATACATTACAACTGAATGAAGGTTTACTTCTAAAGGTAATTTCAAACTGTGGTAACATGGTAGGCAGATTTCCCCTCCGAACTACAGCAGCGGCTTGACATTGGGAGGTCCTACTTTGCCAAGGGTTAATTACAGACTCCATCAGTTTTGCAATAGTTGAGGGTAGACCACCTATCTAGATTTTTTTCTCTCTCCCTTTACTCATTTGTGGAAGATCAACACCACCTTAAGAATTCAGCCACATTCAGGAACAACTGCTGGTTTTAAAGACAAATGTGCTATCTCGCAGTTTATTTTATTTGGAATGTGCTGGTTGAATATTTTCTAGCCTTATTGATTTAGTACCCTTGAATTTTCCAGTCACTGCAGCTAGTAATTCAAAACTGTCGAGACAGAAAATACCTGTCAGATGATGGGAGTCCAGCACAGGCTGCAGTCACTGAAGGCTTGAACACAGTCATGAGACATCAGAGCGTACCATGATAGATCATACGGCTGATGAACCATGACCATTACCCATTCAGAATTGTATTTCCCTCTGTCCTTTCACAACAAAGTAGGAGGGGCTTTCACAAGTCCACCTGCAGCAGGAAACAAATATTCAGTAATTATTTGATAGCATGAAGGCAGAACTTTCTGTATGATACAACTGACTACTTGGTTAGACCGAGAGAAGTTGGGAGGTAGTTTAGGAGAATTGTTATAGACAGAAGTACAACTGACTGGGTGAGCTGGGCCTTGGATTTTTTTTATCATTACGTTGTCTGCCTTTATCTCTTCAAGAATCTTATGCATTTGAATTACAAGTTCCTGTGGCAATTCGTGTGTTGTAAAGGACCAAGTGCAGTAGGACACAAGAGTGGCCCAAGGCTGGTGCACAATATGCATAGGTTCAGACTTTGACTGCGAGGGCACAGTGGGAGGGACATCTAGCTGTCTTCTGCTTGGCCAGTGAGATCTTTTACTTGACATGTCACCTGCAATATCTGATACAGCAAAACATTGCACCACCTTACATCAAAAATAGAAAAAAGTAATCCAAATCACCACCTTAAATAAAAATGGGAGGAAGCAACATCTTCCTCACATTAAATTACTTTCAAGAGGGCAGTGGGGATAAGGAGAAATTACTCCGATGCACACTATTCTTCGGTGTTAATGTGATGTTTGGCAGCACTGCCAAACCAAGCACTCAGAAATTCTGAATCTCAGCCAGAAATCTTGGTATAACCCTAGAAATCACGAGAGTTCAAGTAATTAATACAAGATCATTTGTTTTCCTGGGTTCAAATCATTACACCTGACTTGAGTTTGCCTAGCATGGAGCTTGTAGAAATACAAAAAGCTTCGGGAAAAGACCAAGTGCTGCAAGAGCCGACGGCCACGGCCGTGCAGGGGAATCGCCACGGCGGCCTTGGCAGCAGCTTCGGCGCCGAAGTATTTACGGTGCGGGAAGGGAACACGGGGAGCTGTCAAAACGCGCCCCGACGCTGCTGAGGCCCGGCAGCTGCCGCCCCACCGAGCGGGCCCATCGCCAGGCCCCCCCCTCGGGCCTGCTCCGGCGGCGGAGGCAGCACCCTGGTGCGGGGACCTCAGGCCCGCGGGAGGCAGGGGGGTGCGGGTCAGATGTCGGCTACGAGGGGGTCTGGCGGGGGCCAGGCCCAGGCGCGGCACCGCCCGGGTGTGAGGGGCCGGGCAGGGCAGGGCAGGGCAGGGCAGGGCACCAAGCCCCCCGCGGCACGGCCCCGCCCGGCCCGGGTCCCCCGCAGGGCGAAGGGGAGCGGCCGGGCAGCCCGGGCGGCCTCCACCTCCTCCGGCGGCGGCCGCACGGGTAGGACAGCAGCTAGAGGGAGCTCCTCCGGACTGCATCTGCCCGTGCTCCCCGGTTCCTTTCATAGGCTCCCCCGCCCCCTCCCCTCCCTCCTTCCCCCGTGATGGCGGAGGACAGCGAGTCTGCGGCCAGCCAGCAGAGCCTGGAGCTGGATGACCAGGACACCTGCGGCATAGACGGCGACAATGAGGAGGAGGCCGAGCACGCTAAGGGGTAAGGGCGCGCTGCGGGCCGGGCGGGCACAGCGCGGGGAGGCAGCCCCCG
>JAAGAY010133899.1:0-61532 GCA_011801015.1 Ardeotis arabs
ACCTGATAGCGGTCTTCCAGTACCTCAAGGGGGCCTACAGGAAAGATGGGGAGAAGCTGTTCAGTAGGGCCTGTTGTGATAGGACAAGGGGTAATGGTTTTAAGATAGAGGGAGGTAGATTTAGATTGCATATTAGGAAAAAGTTTTTTACAATGCAAGTTGTAGAACACTGAAACAGGTTGCCCAGAGAGGTGGTGGAAGCCCCATCCCTGGAAACATTCAAGGCCAGGCTGGATGAGGCTCTGAGCAACCTGATCTAGTCAGGGATGTCCCTGCTCCTTGCAGGGGGGTTGGACTAGATGACCTTTGAAGGTCCCTTCCAATTCTAACCATTCTATGATTCTATAATAAAAGAAAACTCCCAAAACAAAATAGCAAATCTATTGCACGCACTCTTTTTCCTTTATTAACTGTTTTACATAATGTTTGTCAAGCAAATTCAATTGCATTCTTTACAGACTTGATGTTAATTATTCTAGTGATTATTACCATTGGGATAACCTTTGGTACCAGCTCATAAAATACTTCTGAAGAGCTTTCTTTCCAAATGCATGGAATTTGATTTATTTAATAAGCAGTCACCTGTAAAATTTAGAGGGATGGATACATGGCAATGATTCATGGGGACTTACCTTTTTTGTTCATTGGAATATGTTGTTACAAGTATAAGCATAAATACTATTGTGCTCAAAATTAACATTGTCTCATTGGAATTTGTAGAATGATTAGAGAATTGATTGACAGGCAAAATAAGCAATTGAGCCATGAGAGTTTGGGGGAAAAAAACCTAGCCTAGCTGACATATTGAAAATACATTTAATAATTTGGATAGAGAAGAATTGAATCTTATATGTAATTTGAAGGAAACTATTGGTTTTTTAAACAAATATGACTCTAGAAGGAATGCAGATTTAAAGATTATAGCCAAAGGATAAGCCAAATATTATTATTATTATTTTTTTTTTTAAATTAAAAACCTTGGTAAAAATTAATGCCATTATGTGTAGTAATTTTCAATAAACCATCTGAGATTTGGGCCTGGAGGAAGAGAGAAGTGGGAAATAGAGATCTCTTGTTATAGGCTTAGGGTTGACTGATCAGCTCACATAGGAAGGAGGTAGAGAAAAAGCAAGGACTGATGGAATGCCATGGAGAGTAGAGAGAGAAGAAATAAGATCTTGATGACTGCTATGAAAGGGCACAGAAAAGAAAGCAAAGGAAGCACCTGGAAAATCTGATCAATAGTATTAAAAAACTCCAAAAGGCTGAAGAGTTTTACAATAGAAGAATCTCTGTATCTTGCCTATTAAGTGATTATTAAAATACAGCTTAGGTGTAAGGAAGTGGATGACATTTCAGCCAGCAGGGAATGTGAAAATGGCCATACTGGTTCAGACCAGTGGTCCATGCCGCTGAGTATCCTTCCTCTGGCAATAACCAAATACTCTACTTTTCTATAACTCTGATTTGGTGTCAGAAATGGGAGTAACCTAGGAGAGAACGGTAGGCAGATCTGTTTGAAAAAGAAAAATGTTTATCTTAGTATTAGTTGATCCATGTAACAACTCATGGATCTATATTTGATCTATGATATTATGTATAGTTGAATATTAATGTAAGTGTTGTACTGCTTTTTTTAAGAAAAGATTTTTTTTTTTAAGAAAATAAGAATTCTTAGAGCCTTTTACTATGTTGTCTTTGGTTTCTTTGGTAACTGATCATTTTTAGTTATTTATGTGTTTGCTCCTGTTACTTGAGCAAACTTTTGTATTTTTAACTTTGTATTGCAGAATAACAAAAAATAAGGCAATGGGAAAATAAGCAAAAGCGTGACATTCGCATTATTTTTAATTAGAAAAGAGCCTTTACTTGTTGTATTATAATAGACTTTGAGGCTGTATTTTAAAAAAAAGACTACAAAATGCAATCTCCAGTAAATAAAACTTGTTTTGTTAATGTGGAAGATTTTAAAACACTTGAAAAGTACTTTGAGAATAGGAGGTTTTTGTTTATATCACTTCATCCAACACTGAAGTGCTGTTGTTTCTTTTGGGTAGAATATATGTGCCTTTAACAAGTATGTTAGATAACAGTTTAGAATAATAATTAATGTATTTTATCCACTGTAACTGCAAGGATAATTTTGATGAAATATGTTGCTTGCTGTTTAATGCAGAATCTATTTGGCACATTAGGGTGCAAATCCCAACTCTTATGCAAGGGACAATCTCTTTTGTAGTCTAATAGCATAAGTAATATATCTGAAACTACCAATAGAATATTAATACATATTGTTGGGTACTTGATTTTGGTTTTTATTTGATTCCGATATGGCATAGTAAATCTGATTCTCGTGCATTGTTGTTTGTCTTACATGAACTGTAAGCTATGTGGTTTATATCTCAGTCCTGTGCTACAGCTCTGCTTCAGGCTGAATCAGAAGTGGACCAAAAACTGATATGAATTTTTTTTTTCTGTAGCACATGGCTGAAGTGTTTCAGTTCAAGTTTGAATTACTGCAGAATTGCATTATAAAGTTGCTATCTGCAGCTATGAGGAAGCATATTTTTAAAAGCTTTATTTTCTACTCTCTTTAATATTAAATTGTTAAAATTATTGTTGTGGTTTTGTTTAGTGAGGTGGGCCTAAGGTGGAAGCTTCTGTAGGAAACTGCTAGAAGTTGCTCCCCTTTGTTCAGTGGACTCGGCCGGGGGGGGAAGAAGAGAAGATGTGAAGAAGCTGAGCGGGGGCAGAGGCGCAGAGGGGGAGGCACAGGCCTTGTGGGCCTTGCAGGCCTCACCCTCTGGCCTCTCGCCAGGCAGCTGACTGGGCCCAACTCGGCCTGGCCCGACTGCAAGAAGTGGAGAGGAGATGAGATGGATGATGTGAAGAGATCCTGAGAGGCTTCTGCTAGCCTGTTGTGAAGAACTTTTCTTGTGAGAGAAACAGCTGCAGATGCCAAGGTCAGTGAAGAAGGACCCCTCCCCTGGTGTGGGGTCCTTCACAGGCTCCAGGTGGATCTCTGCTCCTCCGTGGACCTCCATGGGCTGCAGGGGGACAACCTGCTCCACCATGGTCATCACCACAGGCTACAGGGGAATCTTAGCCAGGAGCTGCATTACTCCTCCCCCTCCTTCTTCACTGACCTTGGCATCTGCAGCTGTTTCTCTCACAAGAAAAGTTCTTCACAACAGGCAAGGTCCTGCACCTGGGTCGTGGCAATCCCCTTCTTAAATACGTTATCGCAGAGGCATTATCATGGAACATTCTGCTACCAATCGGCTTGGCCTTGGCCAGCAGTGGGTCCGCCCTAGGCCTGGCCAAGTCCACTGAACAAAGGGGAGCAACTTTAGCAGTTTCATACAGAAGCTGCCACTGTAGCCTCCCCTCACTAAACAAAACCAGAACAGTGTTCTGCAGCTTAATGATGTTATATGAACAATTCTCTTCTTTAATCACTTTGAAATTCGTTAGTTTCAGTTGTTCTTCCTCAGGTCCTTTATTGGAAGAAGCAATAAGCTGCTGCTCCCTGTGCAATCTCCACATGCCTCTCATGATTTTATTGAACTCTACTATAGCAGTACCCCTCCGTTGATTATTTTTTTTTCTTCTTCTTTTTTCAGCCCCTCTTTATGTAAAAGAGTTCTAGCATGCTTATTGACAGTTGTTACATGCCTTTGGTCACTCTTGCTGCCCTTCTCTGAAATTCTTCCACTTTTGTGTCTCAGTAATCCTGAAAAATAACAGAAAATAAAATGGTCCAAAATTGATCATGCTGCAGAATGTGCTCATAAATTTTATCTAATCTTTTAGGCCCTGTGGTGTTGCTGTTGGCAACTTGTGCTTGGAAATTTCTGTGGACATCTGTCTCTGCAGTACTAACCTGTTTCAGTACTAGTCCCAGACAATTGCATGTAATTTTCAGGATTGGGACTATCATACAAGACTTTCACAGATCTGCTGTCACAAAAGAAGCAGGGAAGACTGCTTTGCAAATTTGTGGTCTTTCCATGTGTTGGAATGCAACATACAGCAGTTGCTGTTGATGATGTGATAAGGAAATTTTATTCACTTGGTTTCTAACCCAGAATATAACAATATGAAAGAGATCCAGTATGATCAGTGGTCTGGAGAAATGTCTACAGAACATGGTACAAAATTAACCACAATAGATTTAGACTCAAGTAATAATTTTTTGTTTTCTGTAATTAAATTGGTCTCATAACTGTAACTAGCTCTGCATCATCTGCTAAGAAAACAGTGGAGTTATTAAAAAACAATAAAAGCCTTGGTACTTTGTCCAATAGTTTAACACATTTAACTATTTAGGTTTTAAATGATCTTAGTAGAAATTCCTATTCTTCAGATTATTTTTTTTAAAAGTAACCTTAACAACATATCTAGTCAAAATCTAAAGTGTTCCTTTGGAAAATAAGCAACTGCCCCTGGATTTGTAGTGGTGTGGGGGATGCCTTAACAGTAACATCACAAATATGCTGTCTTTATTATCAATTATTGAATATTTAATTTTTTCTCTTCTATTGTAGTAAGTCTTTGCATAGATGGGAGTCTGTCTTCTAAATAGAAATGATCAGTCTGCTGCATATAAAATTACTAGATATTGTAATACTAATTAGTAATTACTGTAGTTTTTCTTTCTCATTTTTTGTGTTGTTAAAACTGCTGCAATGATCCACTGGTTCATTCTGTCTGGTCTTGTGACCTCACTGTACTGAACACAAGCATTAACAGCAATCATTGTATGAAAGTTTTGAGGGCCCTCAATAATTAATAATTAATGTTAATAATTTTGAATATTTATTGAAAGTATTTGGGTGTTATATCCTGTCTTCACTCTCTGATAACACTTTACTTACCCATGTGTGCTAGTTTTCCTAATAATCTCATAGAAGGGATGATGCTAAAAGCTTTTGAAAGATCCACATAAATCGTGTCCACTGGTTCTCCTTAGTGGCTGTGTTTTGTTTGGTGTCCTTAACATGGTCTAGTAGTACAAAACAACGCATTACATACATTTACAGAACTCGTGTTGCTTTGTCCCTGTTGGATCATTTTTCTTTGTGAATTTTTGAATTCTGTTTTAACTCTTCTGAACGAATATACCTAATGCTGAAGTAGTCAGCATTTACTGTCTCCAATTCTCATGTTACTTTCAGTGCCTTAAAAAAAAAAAGTAGGAAAGAAAGAAGTCCATCTGTTTCTCTGGTAAAACTAGGGGCTAGGAGCAAAACCTTTTCATTTAAAAATAATTTTTATACTTGCATACTAATTAGACATTTTGTTCTATGACAGTATTTTGTATATATTGAAGTGAGGACAGTAAAATAAGCAGATAAAATAAAAAACCAAACCTTTAAATGATTTAGCTGTTGTTAAGTCTGTGCTTAAGTACTTTTATTTAATTGAAATGATAGCACCAACTTTCCATGTTCTGTACGTTCTTAAACAGTATGAAAACATGCACAGGTAAACAGACATGTGAAAGGACATCAGGGAATATCAGTAACGGCAGAAGGGAAGTATCTGACTCTTGCTCAGGTCAATAGCAAAGTTCCTATCGATGAATAGGAACCTATTCATCAATATAGGAACCATCCTATATTGATGAGCTCAAAGTTCCTGAGTATTAGTTATCCATTTCAGGTGCTACTTTAGCAACACATAAGCTTGAAGCTGAGAGATGCTGAATATATTCAGTAAGAGTCCACTGGGACTTTTGGACTTCCAAAGGCAGTCAAACCTGGTCGAACTTGACTGCCCAGTCCAACTTGACTTTAGAGACTTTCTGTAAAATCAGCAGAGATGTAGAAGTACCTAAGAGACCAGTCTATCCCACATGTGCATTTATTTTAGCTGGGATGAGACATCTATTGCAGTGGCACAAGTGTTTCTATTGACTGCAGAACCAGCTTAGGCGATTCATTTGGACCAGAAATCCAATTTATTTCTACACAGGTAAGGTTAGATTAGATGATCCCACTCAGTGATCCTGAGTAATTTCTAAAGAGCATTATTTTTAATTTTATTAAAATTGTAAGCTACTCTTATATCTGTGGGCTGCGTGATCTCTCATCTTAGTAAAATTAAAAAATACATATACATTTATGGTACTTGTATGTATATAGAAAAAAACCCTAAATGTTGGGATTGACAAAAATGCATGCCTAAACAGTAAGTTTATGAGGTTTGAATGGAATGTGTGGTTTTTGCTGGAATGTGTGGATTGTCTGCATTAAACTTTGCTGTGAATAAAGCTCAGGTCACTTCAGTATAGATTTCCCTGAGTACAAATTCAAGACCTAAACCTGAATTCTTTAGATCTGTAATTCACTGTCCTTTTTAAAATGTGAAAGTTGAACAACTAGTACCTATGTCCTTACAGAGGTAAAATGTGACCAACAGAGTCAGCAGTTCTTAAATTGTTGTCATTGATGGATGTGCAAAGATAGAGATTCATTGTAAGCTTCAGTGAACAGGTTGAACAGTAGAAATGTCATATTAGTTTTGAGGGTGCCCTCAGTATTGGTGTGCTTTATATCAAAAGGCCGGCCTAGGCAGTCTACAGTTCAGGAATTTCCTTCAAAAGCTAAATCTCTTATTTTTTAGGTAAGTGCCTTACTTTCAAGTAGTTTAATCTAGTAGATTTGTTAGGATACAGCCTATCCTGTTAGGTTTACAGCTGAAGTTTGTAAGGACTATGAGAAATATTAGGACATAAAATTTTAGGTGAAGAGCTTCAACGAATTTAAGAAAAATAATCTGCTTAAAAATCTGTTTTTGCCTAATAGGTGTCTACAAAATAATTTCCTTGTTAAAATGAAAACAGCATAAAAATGTGGTACTCTTTCACATTTTTACATTGGATTTTTGACTCTCTGCAAACTAAAAGAGTTTCTGGGGTATGAATGTGGTGAACAGTGAACCTCTGCCCTTACAGAAATGTGGTTTTTTTTTTTTTAATTGGCTAATGGATCCACATCTGGGTCAAAAATTAACTGCTTCAAGCCCAGGTTGCTCCCTACATGATGCAGTGGTTACATACCCTACATTGAAAATTGGAATTTTAAATGATTCCCAGAGGGACTGAAATACATAGCAATGCAACTACAAGACTTAATTAAAATCTGCCTTCAACCACTCATAAACACTGTTAAATTAGATATAGACAGATGAGACAAATTATTATTATCATTATCATTATGGGGAAAAGACGCTATCATGAAAATGAACGTTCTCCTTTGTCTCATCTCCATTTGTAAACCCCATGCCAATAGAAATCCCCAAGCTAAACTTCTTTGTAATAAATAACTTGTTAGTAAATTTTTATGGGATTGCAGCAGCACAACAAAAGATCTATTATTATTTTTTTTTTAAAGAAGTTCACCAAGAAGGGAGGATTAAATTTCCCAAATCTTGTCAAAAGTTGTATTTTTCACATTACAATAATTGCTACAAAGGCAACTCAAGATTACAGGAACACTTCACAATGGCCTTTGTTGAGAAAGAATATATGTGAAGGTGTTGCCTCCTTTCTTAACAAAGGAATTGGGATTAATTATTAAGGCCCAGATTTTTCAGCTGGCTATGACTCTTCACGGTGTTGCCAGCCCAAGGCAGATCTGGTTGCTGTTTTGCTTCAGAGTCTTTTTCAGACTATGAATCCATAGCACAATGGAAGGCTTTCATGATTCCTCTGCATTTTAGGCACAAAGTGAAACAAAGCATAGCCGTGAAAATCTGTTTACAGTCTCTGACAGCAAACGTGTAAAGACCCTTTAACTGTAGTAGTCCCACAACTGCTGGAAAATCAAAAGGGTATGGGGAACTTCCCTTTGTGTCACAGTAATTTTTTGCCGTATTATTAAGAGGGTTGTTAGCAACAAGATCTGTCCTGCAATTGTGACTGGAAGGGGGATTAAGATTGCAAAGATTTACAAAACTACTAGGGGAGTGCAAACATATTTTATACACACACACACACACGTATCTACATACTTGGCGAAAATGATTTTTCTCTATCTTTTCTTTAGAGCTTTGGATTTTTTCAGTACTTTGCTGTGAGTTCAGTATCAAAACAAAGAAACTTGTATGTGGCTGGAGGAAGGAGGCTGCTTTCGTTTAGTCAGTAGCTGCAGTCAAGGTGCCTTTCAGGAAGAAGGGATGACAGATAAGTAATGTCCCCACTATCAGATCCGCTGTCGTGGGATGCACTTGTTGGGGGACAGCAGGAGACAGAGTGCAGGAGGATACAGGTGCAGCTTTTCCAGCACAGTATTAAGATGAATGCACCTATTGTCACCGCTCCCCTGCTTTTCCGTAGCCATTACTATGACAGTGCTGTAATTGATTACCTGACATAAGACCTGTTTTGAAATTTTTCTTTCTTGAAGCTGTCTTTTGAGCTTTTCAACAGTGTATGCTTATCTACTGTGTCAGTGCATTGGTCTTTCTAGTTCAAGCTGTGCTATCCTTGCAGAAAATTGTACGGACTTGTAACAAAAGGAGGTAATATTTAGGTTTGATAGCTATGTTAACTGCTACGCGTGGCAAGAGTCTGTTATGTAACAATAGCGAAGGTCAGGAAGATATTTGTCAGGGTAAGGAGAATTGTCAATATAATTTAACTCTTCCGTTTACTGTAGCAAAATACTTTGCATGCTAAAGCTCTTTATTTTACTTAAATGTTTCCCTCTGGATGCACTATCCAAAATGAAAAAGAAAGAGTTCACTAATTCTGCTTGAGATGATGCTACATATCATCGATCATCACTATGCATTCCACAAATTAAGTGCACTGGACTTGAGAGCAATCCATAACAGAATGGGCAGATTATGAAAAACTCATTTTTGCTTCCATTCTAATAACTGCCTGAAAAGTACCTAAACCTTCAGAAACTATTGGGAAATATTTTTTAATCTAATTATATTTTTAGACTTGACTTTGGAACGACTCATCATCTCATCAATACAACACATTTGGAAACATACCAAGAGAAATATTGTAAAGCACTTCAGTAGCGTCCACTAAATATTGCCATATTCCAATACAAATTCTCCCCTTAATTCAGTGAGGTGTATTACCTTGGCAGATGTTACAGGCGGTTGCTAGTATTTATGAAAATGTATTTGGATTTGATTTGATATTTATTTTGTTTACTACTCTTTTAAATGTGATGCTTGCTTGCTTTCTTAGGGCAAGTTGGAAAACAAATGCCTTCTTAGCTCACTAGCTTATTGGTAACCATGTGTTTTATTGGGAAAGGTGACCATTTAACCTGTGTTGAGACTTGTTTACAAGCTTGCACTCTGCAAATCAGTTTCTATAATGTATAAGGAATTTTGTATATTCCCATTCTGGGACATGCTCCAGCATATGTAAAGATGGGATAGTGTGGATTTAGCTTTAAGACTTTTTGCTTCTAGTTTAAACTAGAGAAACAAAAGAAAATCCTATATCAAAGTAGAAGTAGAAAGCAGCTTTTTAAATGGGTGTGGACAGAAGAATTTGTGGATTCTTATATTTTGAGTATGCTTTTATAATTTTAAGAAAATGTTCACATTTTTGTTGTTCAATTATGTTTTTAATCCCTCACAGAATATGGAGAGAAAAATATCTTTAGGAACTGGAAAACTGCTATCACAAAAACCTGCAATAATCAATGTGAGAAACTGGATGATGTAATGCTAAGATCTATTTTTACTGCAAAGGTAATAATGCTATGATAATTTCCTATGTTCAGAAATAACTACAATCAGTCAGAGATGTTATGTTAAATCTTTTATCTTGTATTTACTCCCAAGCATGATAGTTGATGAAATTTTCAGAGGAAGACAAAGTTAATAATTGTCCACTTAATGAAATTCCTAATATTGCTAATGATACTTTCTTTTTATATTATTCCAAAGAGCTGCATGAACCCTGGTCATGGATAGCTTTGATTTATGACAGCAGTCATATTTATATTGCTTGTTAGTCATTCAGAATTGTTTGTTTGGGCGAACCGTTAATGTCAAACTAGTATAATTTTATTGATGTAATTATTTCTTTCATTATAGCAGTGCCTGCAAGCATTTCTATAGTTAGAGTTATATTAGCATTCTGTTCTAAAACCCATATTTCAAGGATTTATAAATTAGCAGTAAAAACTTACTCCAAGCTAAATCTTGATATATAAAGTGTGAAGCGTGTATGTTGTTTTGGAAAAGTTTCAGAAGACTTAGTATAGCTTTTTAGTTTTTTTTTTTTTCCCCCAGGATACTGTTATTTCTGAGAGGTGGGCAGAAAGCCTGGAAGAAAGGTATCAACAAAAGTATGTTTGCATATATGGAGTTGAAAAAAATGGTTTTCAGCTTTGAAAGCAGGGAATATTATCTTAACCTAAATCCTTAACTTAACCCTTTGTAATATTTGTTTTCACTTATATGTTGAGGCAGATAATGCTAGCTGATGTGTTTCACTTTTGATAGTGGTCACTCAAAAAGGATCATGGCAGGCGCACAGTTGTGGAATTTAAGTTTCATCCATGTGCTACCATCTGAAAAGTTGGATCTAATGCCATGAAGGTGTCTTGCCATTCAAAAGGTTCCGTGTCTGAATATAGCTCTTATTGACAACTGTGGAAGAAATGTGTGTAAACAAAGAACAGTACAAAAATGGTAATTTGATGCCACCTTCAGCAGAAATAATACACATTCTTGAGTTTTGTATGATAAAGAAAGGAGAAAATACCTAATTCTGTCAAGCGTCACACATTTTTTAGTTAAAACCTGTAACTGAAGCACTTTACATACCTTGAGGGACATTAGTTCAGGAAATATAGTGAATGAATTCACACATTTCATTTGTACGTGTGATTTTGTGAAATCATGTGTAATCTTGGAAATCGAATCCACACTTGATAGAATATTTTGCATTAATTAGCATTTTTGAATACTGTACGTTTTAGCACGAGGAAGCCAGTAGGTTTGGGATTGCTTTGCAAAATGAAGGAGAACTCTGTCATTTCTGTATGCACGATACTCTTTTCATTGATCACATCCTTTTTGGCGTGTCTGTGTTGTAGTAAAAACAACTATCCACTGATTTGTTCCATTTTGAAAATGGACAACAGCACTGTGAGGGCCTATATTGGTCACTTCTCAGTCATTTCCAGAGCAAAAGTGCTAAACTTACTATAAGAGCATGTTGGCTGGTTTTTAATTTTGCGTCCCTCTTAATTGTTGCTGGTATGAGAGACAAGTTGCCTTTACATCTCCAGTGGAAAATTGCCAGTGATGGAAATTCTGCAGGCCAGATTTCATCCCCGCTTTATCTCCTCCTGTTCTGTGGGTGTGACATGTTATTGTCCCTTGCAGTCTGATATTTTGTTCTTATCATCACCCAAAAACCAAGGTAACATGGTGGTATGCAGTAACTATGGTGGGAAATGGTCGGTGAAGTCCAGCGTCATTCCTAATTTTGCTTCCAGTTTGATCCAAACCTCCCAATACCTCTTTGGAGACTCATATTTTACTATGAGCAGGCTTTTTTGGTGTTTGCGGGATTAGGTGACAGTTCCCAGGATTGCCTTGTGTTATTCCCTTGTCTCTTTCAGCTGCAATATGGTGTTGAAGTGTTTTAAAAAGTAAAGTTTCAGCTGCTCTGGGAAAACTGAGTAGTAATTTTCTTTATTTTGACACTGAGAATGACACATACGGCGACTGCTGATTTTTGCTGAAAAGGACAATTTGTGTGGGTGATTCAGAATAAATGTGTCCTGTGCTGTTTTCCTCTGCAAGACTGTATTTGTAAAGGTCTGTGCTAGGAGACAGTTAACTAATGCATCCTGATGTTGTGATGAACCTGTTTTTCCCTAATATCTTTCTGGGGACACAAAGAACTGTGGCAGGCTGGTTTAGGGTCTGCTAAGCACCAAGACCATAGTGAGTACGTGACTGGAAAGAAAAAATGGCTTAAAACTCTTTTCCGCTGTCACACAGAGATCTCTGCACTCTTCAGTCAGAGCTGTGAGTGGAGCAGAAGCACTGGTATACCTGCTGTAATTTAAGACAATAGCTCTAATATGCATAATGGATTGGTTAAATGGTTGCTTTGATTCCTTGTGAAGAGACAATAGCAACTCCTTAGAAAAGAGATATGCATCATGTTGAGAAAGTTTGTTTTGTTGTTGTCTATTCTGCCTGCTGTTTGGAATGTGTAAAATTATTCTGACAAGCTTGATATGTGCCAAAAATCAGCATGCCCACTGGTGGGAAGATTATCATCACCCAGATACAATAAAAAGCTTCTAGAATAATGCCTTTAATGATGGGCTGCTTTTCTGGCACCATCAGGGATTTCTATTTATTTTAGCAACACCCGCTAGCAGCACTGTAGCTAAAGGCCTGTTAACATTTTCATTAGAAATTCATTTCTGGACTTTATAACTCAGCTGGAAAATCTGCTTTGAACTCAAGAGCTGCACAGAAGACTTTTATAGAGACTGGTTGTTTTTTTTTTTTTTTTTTTTTTTTTTGTATTTTTGCATTAAGCAAAAGTAAGCTATTTAGTCAATTATAAATAAATGGGGAAAATCAAAACATGTTAGCTACTAAGAATTCCACTCAGGAAAACACCTAGTATGCATTTGAGATCATCATCTGAAAACTAGAACTGTGCAAACTAGAACTTGTTTACCCTGTGGAATTATACTCCTTATGAGTAGTAAAAATGTGCTAAAAGGCACAAATATGTGGCATTTGTCTCCTTTTCCACCTCAAAACCACATGTAACTGAGTTTAGCAGTTATAATTTCTGATTTTGAATCTTATTATCACTGGTAATAAGTAACATTAACATTTTATTTCAGATCCTGACTGACTGCTTTGTTCTCTGCAGTCAAACATGTTATCTCAAGTGGCTTGACTATTTCAGTATTTTTTTTTCCTTATATTCATTGGGAGGTAAACACTTGCTTTTGAAAGTCTTAATGTCACACACAAGATTACTATTTCACCATTCTAAAATTTCAAAATAATATTCAGATACCTTTTACTACTAAAAGCAATTTAAATTGATATAGTTTTCTTAATGCTCGAGGATATGAACATTACATATGAATCTGCTTTACTGTGTACTTGAGATCTGTTTGGGTGTGCAAAATAAACTCAAATGATAAAAAAATACGAAACTAATTGTGTGGTTGAATGATTCAGTGAAAAATTAATTTGGATTTCATACAAGGATAAAGTCCGAAAAAATATATTCTCATGGAAGGCCTCTCTATATATAAATAAGACATTGAGATTGTATAAAAAAATAACAGATATACAATATGATGATTTTTCAGATTATGTGTAACTTATTTGTGAACAAGTATTTATAGTCGCTGATTAATATTTTAAATTTCTTTAATATACAAACACTTTTATTGAATTTTCCATCAAATCTGCTTGTTCATATGTAGAATGTGGTTCATAGTATTATTGACAAAAATCTGTGGCATGCCTACAATATTTAGACAATGCCTAGAGTGAAAACAGCCATATCAAAGTCTAGGTAGAATGGGCTAAGACCAAACACATTTATTGTTGCTATTGATGACCTTGATAAAGATAATTCATGTGACAGTGTTTTAAAGCTGTAATTTTTTAATATATACAACCAGAAACGCATCAGACGAGATCATCTGGGTGTTACAGTGGAGATACTGAAAAGGCTTCTTCATTCAAATGTGTAATCAGTGGGAAGTTGCAGTCTTCCTCTGTGTTTTGATAAGCAGCCATACAGGATGTATTTTATACTTGTCCATAGAAGAATCTCGCTTGACTTCAGCCAAAACTGAGCCTGGCATTTTGAACAGGTGTAAGCATGTGGCATTCTCACCACGTAGACAAGTAAATTCAAATGCCATGTATCCTGACGCGTGACTGTCCACACTCTTTCTGTGAAAGTAAGAGAATGCTCTTGAACGATGAGCTTTTGCATTTGCAGAGTGATAGATTAGAAATAAAATCAATATTTGTCATTAAAGGAGAACAACCACCCCCCCAGCTACTTTTCAAGATGCTGTTTGCTGATGCATTACCAAAGCTATTTAGTCAATGAAAAAGACAGTTACATGAAGAGGATTTTAGTAAATACTTTTCCATGCTCACTTACTGCATTAAGTGAGATTTATTTTGTATGTGCTATGGAAATTTGCAATAACATAAATGGCTCAAAAGACTTGTATTTAAGTAGTGCCTCTCGATAGTTTCTTGAAATGTTATCCATTAAAACCTTTTAACTGATGGAAAAAATATTGCCATCATGTTGCCAAAGTGTAATCACAGCAAAAGTAATTTTAAAGTAAAGCTCATGTGCAGAAACAAAAGAACTTACAAACAATTTAAGAGTTTGACTCTAAAGTGTTGACATCTTTTAATGTCTAAACAAATGTGTTTCTCAAGTTAGAGACAGAACAAGGTTAGGAAAAGGTAGACCAATAAGAGAGATTTCTCTGAAGTTTTAGCTGTGTTGTGTAGCGTAAACTGAAATAGTCATGCATTGATGCATCCCACTGCGCCACAAGCTTCCCAAATGTGAACACCTTTTAAAGTCAATCGGTATGCACATTGCGTTCATGTTGGTTCCATTAGATCCTGGAAAATGGCTGCCACTTCTGATATTGTGTTTTCTTTGTGGAGGTCTTATGCTTTCTATGATTCTAAATAATGACCACGCTATGTGGAAGAAGGCACTGGAAAGTTGACTCTCTTATATGAGCATGGTGTGGGCATTAAACATTCCTGCTTGGATCCAGAGCTGGGAGAATTTGGTAATGCCTTCCCTGAGAGGAAGCAGTGCTCCTTTCAAACTGTTACCTTCTGCACCCACTGGTCTTCAAGGAGAGTTATAATTTTCATGCTTTCTGAGGAATGAGGACTCTTAATGTGTTTCAGTAGTACAGCTATCAAGGCATATTCCTGGAAGGCACATTCTTTAGCTTTAATTAAAGTGTAGAGAGATTAATTATTTCCAGGAGAAACCTATGTAATGGTGCACATTGACCTCTTGTACAGCCCAGGCCACAGGGCTCTGCAATAATTCTCACATCCTGCTCTTAACTTCTGGCCGAGGAAAATGTGCTTCTCAATTTCAAGTCTGATGATGATGAACAGTTCACATATATCTTTCAATAAACTGTTCATATTGTTCATGATCTTCACTGTTAATTCATTTTCAGTCTAATTTGTTTAGCTTATTTCTGGCCTTTTAGACCTTATCATGTCCTCATCTACTCGTATCAGAAATCTGGTCCCTATTAAAGTACTGTCACATCCTGACCAAATCACCTCTAAGTCTCTCCTTTGATGAATGAAATTGAATTGAAGATATATTCTGTAGATTTTTAGGTTGTGTGTTTTTTTTTTTTTTTTTTTTTTTCTTTCCTAGAGTATGGTTTGGCAAAACCAAACTGATGTTCTTCAGATAACTTAAACATTTTGTTTGGAATGTGAGAAATCTAAAAAACCTAGTGCTTTACATATTTTAAATATAATTTCTTTTTCTGACTGCTGATTATATTTGCTCTGGAAGTGTTTGTGTCTGAGGAGAAAAGAAAATATAAGAACATTATATCTATGAAAAGATTTCTTTTAAAAGTTACTCCCATCTTTGCTTTGAAACTTAGGACTTATTAATTTCCTAAATGAAGACTGCACAATGCCGTAAGAGAGAAGATGACGAAAGGCATGGAGCTGAGCTCTGAGATGCTGAAGAAAACCAGAAAGTTGGCTATAGGATAGCAGCTTGGTTTGTTAATCACTTTTCAGATTGCAAATTAAACAAAACAAGCAAAACAGAAAAGAACATCTATTTGAATGTTTTACTGAAATAATTTGCTTAAAAATATCCATTTTCAGATTCTTTCCTCTCCTTTCACTCCAATCACACTTAATGTGGAAACTGAGACCTAGAATAGCTGTTCATTTATCGCATGCTTACAAAAACTATTCTGAGCAGTCCTAGTAGATGGGACATGCATACTCAGACATAAAATTGTCCATATGCAGGGTCTAACATTGCAGTTCTTCTGATAAGGCCTGCTAGGAACTTTAATAATGCAAAATGAATATAATGTTTCCGCCTGTTCTTACAAGAATAGCTTCTCTCTGAGCCCCTGAAGTCATTTAAGGGATGGGTCCAGCATTGATCTACACTGCCTTCTTTCAAGTTAGTAAATTTTTTTTCTTCAGGAAGAAGGATTTTGATGGTAATTTTAAACATTGAATAAATCCACCTCTTAGTAAAGTTTTCATCTAGTCCAACCCCCCTGCAAGAAGCAGGGACATCTCCAACTCAATCAGGTTGCTCAGAGCCCCATCCAGCCTGGCCTTGAATATTTCCATAAATTTTCCCTGTCATGACCTCCTTGATTTGTCTTCAAATTCCAATTCATGCAAATAACAAGCCTAGCAAAATTTCATTTAAAAAGACAACAACTCTTTCTTAATACATATGTTTTAATGTAACACATTTCATACACGTGTCATCCATATATACTAGAAGCTACTGAACTGAAGTATGGTTTCAGCCTCAAAAGCTCAGCTTCAAATCATAGAATGGTTAGAGTTGGAAGGGACCTTCAAAGGTCATGTAGTCCAACCCCCCCGCAAGGAGCAGGGGCATCCCCGACTAGATCAGATTGCTCAGAGCCTCATCCAACCTGGCCTTGAATGTTTCCAGGGATGGGGCATCCACCACCTCTCCGGGCAACCTGTTCCATTCTACAACTTCATTGTTAAATTTTTTTTCCTAATATCCAATCTAAATCTACTTCCCTCTATTTTAAAACCATTACCCCTCGTCCTATCACAACAGGCCCTACTGAACAGCTTCTCCCCATCTTTCTTGTAGGCCCCCTTCAGGTACTGGAAGACCGCTATCAGGTCTCCCCAGAGCCTCCTCTTCTCCAGGCTGAGCAGCCCCAACTCTCTCTGCCTGTCTTCATAGGAAAAGTGCTCCAGCCCTCTTATCATCTTGGTGGCCCTCCTCTGGACCTTCTCCAGCTGGTCCACATCCTTCTTCTGTTGGGGGCTCCAGAACTGACAAGAAATGCAAGTAAGCGATGCATGAAAAGGAGAAAATAGAAAGTGAGAAACAAACTGCTAGTAATCCTGATTGAGTAACTCTGTAGGCAGTATCACACCTAGGTACTCCTAAGAGGAAATAGCAGATTATTTTCTTATAAGAAACCTTCTCCACTAGCATGGAGTCAGTCAGTGTGCCATTGAGGAAAGTACTTGGACTGAAGAAAAGGGTTCTGTTGCAAAATGTTTCCACCATATTAAACATCAGAGTAAACTGAATTCAGAGAAACTTGCAGCTTCTCCTCAGAACTTGAAGCAACTGATGTGTTACTTCTTTAAAACCTGAAAAGTAAGATTTGCAAGAATTTTGCTTCTGGTAGCAACAGTAAACAACTTTGTTGATTCACAAAATCAGATGGAATAGTTTGTTCAATCTTTATTTTGATAACATGCAGATCTAGCACTAATAAGAAGTGAGAGCAACTTACTTTTGTCAACAGAGGCAGCAGCTCTAATAAACAAGCAGAGCACATATATTGACTTAAAAGGTAAAATGTTTATTTAGCTCTTTTCACATTGAAAAGGCAGTTAGGTGTTGTGTCTCTAATTAAGAGAACAAAGCAGTGGTTACATCTGCAGATTTCTGCTTCATCATCTTTGTAAACAGCTGTCATGTGACACGGAGTGATACACGCCAGACCTCCCTGGGCTATGAAGGACTTTCTTTTTCTTTTTTCTTTTTTTTTTTTGTTTTTCCCTCACTCACTGCAGCAAAATCTGAAATAAGTAACCTGAAGTGCTTTCATTATTTCACTTTTTTTTTTTTTGCCATCATGGAAATTGGAGCACAGCTGCTTTCTACTTGCTGTGGCATTTGAGAAACAAATTAACCACTTTATTTTCTCACATTCTGAAATGTTTCCTTCAACCTTCTTTTCCTTCAACCTTCAGTATTATTTCAGCTTTTAAAAGAATATAAATCATTGTAAAACTATTGCCAGTTGAAAAGCGTTCATCATGAACCCACAGTATTGTGTGCCATTGTATCCTACTGTATAGTTATTTATAATACAGAATTATAATAGAATTGATCTTGGAATATATTTTATTTCATTATAGGTAATTCATAGGATTCAGAAGGTTAGTCCTTATAAATGTCAATACTATTTACAGTGACAGATATTTTTGATGCCTCATTTTTCAGTTTAATGTAATTGAAAACATTCATCTGGTACACCGTATTTTTCAAATATTAGTAAATTTAAATGCTCCTAAATATTAAAAATTGAACCGTAACTCCAAGATAGGCTTCCTTGTTTCATCTTTAGTTTCACATGTAAGTTTTATTTTGGCCTTTAAACAGATGCATAAACTGCAAAAGGTAAGGAAATGGACCATTCACAACTATGTAACTGTTTAAAGAAGGGGTTAGGCAGGAAACTCATTTTTCAGCTCTGATCAGAAGGGATTTCTTTTTGTTTTTCTCTGTAAATGGGACCACTTGGAATATCCTCCAGGTCTGTTGAGTTGAACTTGTAAAAAATTCTGTGGAAACTTACTACGTACATGTTTTAAACCTAATGAACATTGTGCAGTGTTAACCCTACCTAAGAGTTTTGTTTCTTTTGCTTCATAACATATGTTCAAATCCTGCTCATCTCTATATTAATCTGTATTTATTACTGCAGGATATATATTTTTAAAATGAAGGCTATTGTTTCTATTCTATTCAGTTCATCTTCTTAAAACAGAAGTATTGCATTAAAGGATCTTTAATAATTAATGCTTTCTCACTAACTTTCTGATATCCTTTCAACACTGATTTCTAGAACTGCTTAATTGCTTTAAGCCTCATAGTTCATTACTTGTAAAAGAAAATAACTCAAATCTAATCAAGCCCTTAATTTAAGTGAAAATTATTTTTTAATTGTATGAGCTTGTACTTACCATTACGCAGCAGTTGTTTCAATGTCTTTTTGGCATAAACATACACAGATACTCTCCAATGAGTTCTCTAGCTCAACTTATACCTTGACTAGTGCAGTAGTCATCTGAAGCTGCTGCCAGAAGAAATCTCTTGTAACTGTGCAGCCCTGTTGCACTCTACTGCAATTGCTAGCAACTGGCCGTAAGCTTTGCACTGAGTTTGCAAGGCCTCAGGACTGAAGCTTGTCAGATTTGCTTTCTCTGAACTTTTCTTGACCTCCTTGCAGCTTTGCTGCAGTTGCTTTAGGTGTGGCAGCAGTTTATCTGATTGACCCAGGTATCTGTGGCTAATTTGTTTTACTTTTAAAAAACCCTTTGAACACTATGACAATAGTTTCTTATAGATAGCTGGAACAAGATTTTCTTTTATGTAGAATGAGATATTTATTATCTAACATAATGATGTAGCGTATAGATGGGCCTGGAGAAGGATATGCTGCAGAACAGTACAGGATGCATTGTAGAGGAGTACTGGTGGGGGATATTAAGAGATGGGGCGCAAGCTTGGCACTACAAAACCCCCAGCTATAAGTGAATCACTTATGGTTAGTTAAAGAAATGAAGACCAGGAAATGGACAATGTTGGTTTTAGGGGCAACTAGGAGAACAAATCAAAAGTATCCCACCTACACAGAAGCCACTGTATATTCAAATTTGAATGTCATGTGGAGCTGCAGGCCAATGAAGAGAAAGCAAGATGTAAAAGCATGTTAGCAAACATATAAAAATGACCCCAGGTGGATTTTTAGAAGAAGACTACATTGACCGATGATGGTAAGTAACTGTAGCATCCCCCATTGCCAATGTCAGAATGACATGAGTTGCCTTAGGACCCATAGGAACTGTGAGCTTAGTATCAGGAAAAGGAACCAAGAATTCTGTGTGTAATAATTTTAACTGTATTATTATTAAAACTTTCCTGAATAGAAGCATTTTTTCTCTATTCCTGGTAATAATTACCTGTGTACTCATAATGATTCCTGGATTAGACTCTTAAGATTTCAATACAAATGTTATATTAGATTATTATACTAATGATAAATTCTTGGCTTTATATATAAGGGACTTTTTTTCCTCTCCCCATAAATAAGATTTTGAGCACAATGCTGTGCAGTAGTCAACCTTTATTTGCCTCTTAGATCTTGACTGATTCCAGAAACCTCCATCTTTGAAGTACGGAGAAGCAAAACTATATCTGTCTTACAGAAGAGGTTTGATCAGAGTAAATAAATTACCTATCCTCAGATGAGCGTTAAAGGAGGAAAAGTTCATTAGCTATTCTTCATTATTTATTCTTCTTAGACTTCAGTCGTTAACCTACTGTTGTTGGTTTTGAATTCTCCTGGTTAAATCTTTCAGTTTCCTTAAAGGGAACAAAAGATTTAATGGTGCAGGCTACTTACATACTTAAGTATGAATTTTACAAACACCTATTCTGGATGTGTTTGTTTTCTCCCTAGCAGCCAGCCTTCTCCCTGAAGACAACCAGTCCTTTCCTTATATTTAGATGGTGGCATGATGACTCGATAAGCAAGATTTTAATATAGCTTTATTTGTCCTGAAGCAATATTGTGAAGCTTTTGGATCAGCTTGTATCTGATACTTATTTAAATATTATTCATATGGTGTTTCAACAGGTGTCTGATCATATCTCACTTCGGATAGGATGACTACTTCCAAAAGAAAAAATGTGTTTTAATACAAATAAGTAGATAACAGCTATGGCCAATGCAGTTTCTTTATGGAAGGATCATCATTGAATCTGCACAACTGAAGCACGCTTCTCAAAGTTTTCCTTTTACAGGGGCAAGCTCCAGGCTTTAATTTAGACTGTCTTGATCTATGCCAATATGAAAGACTGCAGCCAAAGTTTTTGAAAGTGAAATCTAAAGTAAGATGAGGTGATGTTTAACATCAGATAAATGGTCTTGCCATTGAAATTGGGAATTAAACTCCTTAACACCAATGTAGCATTAAGAAGCAGATGTTATTGCAGTGCCAGATGCACGGGAGATCCTTCCACCTAGCATGCATGCTGGTCTGGAAATCCGGACAGAATATATTTAGTGATTTCATATATAATCATTAATAACTTTCAAAACACTAATACATAATCTATCAGTTTTCCTAGTAATCATTATAATATTCTCCACCCACTTGCGCATGCTCAGTCTTTTGAGTCGAGGGTCTTCTGGTGGTCATGGGGGTCGTTGGAGCGCCCCCTCCTCGAATTTGCTGGTTGAACCCCTCCTTAAAATCTCCATATATGGGCTTGAGAACAGGTCGCATTGCTCCTTGATTTTCTGGCTCCAAAGTGATGGCTCAGGGCCTATCTTCACAGCTGGCGTTTAAGGCCTACCTTTGTTCTACCACTTTTCTTAATTACGCCGGACATGCTAGGCTAACTTCTAACAAACGAGATGTTGTGTTTTCTTAACAATTCTAAGACTACCTGTTCCCTCTAAGGATAAATAGATATCATATAAAATTTAACCTATGTGACTACAGTTTTATACTTAGCAAGATTAACCTCATATTGATATTTAATTTTCAAAAATCATATTATGCTAAAATTATATTGAGTAAGCATTTTGTGTTATATAACAGTCTGAAGTTCTCCATCTGTTTTTAGTTGAAAATTCATATTAACCAGAATAAAAGCTTCTTGAATATTAAAGTTGCAGTTCAAGTAATATACAGACTTTCCATCTACAGACACTTATTTAATCAATTTGGTGAAGTAAATGACTTATTCATAAACTTTGTTTCCTATTTGTAGTTGGTGGGGGCCTCTGTCACAGCTATCACCTATGTGATCTTCTAGACTGGAATTGCTAGGAACTGAAATAAATCACTGTAAAAGCCACCTGGGACAATGCACAATAGTTTTCTCTTAATGCCTGTGATTGTGTTAAAAGCTTTTAGTGAAAACAGTCTGCCCTAGAGAAACCCAAACACACCTCTGGTGTGTGGGGCATGGATTCTAGAGGATTTAAAGTGTATGAAGAACTGCTGTCAAAGATCTAAAAAGATAAAAACCAACAGAAAACACTGCTGAGAAAACCATGCATTTTCTGTAGCACAAAGATATCCACTGACTTACCGTTTGTGACGCTGCACAGCTGGGTATTGCGCAGAACTGTATCACTCAGTGACGAGCTCTGTGTTTTGCCCAGGTTCATCTAATGTCTTTATAGAGTAGTACAAATGCAGCAGGACTGACTTAAGTGTTTGAATTTGTATGCCCTTGGCCTTGTGCAGTTGTGCACAGAGAGAAAATGTGTTGCATCAATGCTGTGTTCTCAGGCAAGCAGAAATTAACCAACGGTAAGCACCACTTGTTCTTATGCGTACAGTTGTATGCAATCTTTCTTGCTTGTGATACACAAAAGTACAAGGTTTCTAACAGTAAGTGTGTCCTTGTTTTTTACAGTACTTTGATAGGTAAGAAGAGTGTGACATAGTACTGCAGACTGGTTACATCAATTTTGTTTTATTTTGTTCCCACATAAAAGGCAGTTAAAATAAGTCTTACTTAAAATGGTAAACCAGACCTGCTAAAAGTGAAAATAAGATTTGATTTTTTTTTTTTTTACTGCTGTTAATTCATGCTAATACCTGCTATGATAGCTGTGTGATACAGACCTAGTTCTTATTCAGAGGTCCTTTCCACATTCACACTTATAAAATCAAATTATTCAAGTAGTAGTGCTAGAAAACTTGCCTTTCCTCAGACTGGCAAGTCTCAGCTCTTTCCTGAGGCTTAACCTTTAAATGACACTCTTCCATCTAAGTCCAGTAATAGACTCTAGAGGATTTTGTAAAGTAGGGTTAACATGCTGCCCATCTTTTCTCTAATGGCTGAATAATTGCAGTCTTCGCCCATGAAGTGAAAGATCTGATTCAGTTCTCCCCTGAGCAATCTCCACATTAGCAGTAACTTTGCATGTCCTTATGTGTTCTCCTAAAGTTATGAAGGAAAAATTCAAGAACTGTGCCAGAAAAGAGACTATGAAAGGAGGAAAATGATTCTGTACCCTGGTGATTAGAGCACTTACCTAGAAAAGAGGAGTTTCACCCAGTGACTGCTTAATGTAAAGAACAGAAGCAACTGCTAAACTGTGCTGTCAGTAGTACCTGAAATAGCTCACTTAGAATTAGCCACGATTAAAGGGATTAAAAGAAGAGCAGGCAGGCGACAATACAGTGGGGGTCTGCTACAGGCCACTTGACCAGGAGGACTGAGTGAATGAGGTCCTCTATAGACAGATAGGAGCAGCCTTATGGTCACAAGCCTTGGTCCTCATGGGGGACTTCAACCGCCCATGTCCCATCCCTGGAATGTTCATGGCCAGGTTGGAGGGGGCTCTGAGCAACCTGATCTAGTTGAAGATGTCCCTGCTCCTTGCAGGAGGGGTTGGACTTGATGACCTTGAAAGGTCCCTTCCAACGCAAATTATTCTATGATTCTAACTATTCTATGATATTACTTTGATAAGGGATTGTATTTTGCAAATTAGACATATCCACAGCTTATTAAAACCCTCTCTATGCCTGTCAGTTAAACAGTAAAGACTTGCTGGAGCTGGTAGCAGTTTTGCTTGCTAGGGTGCTGAAAAGAGTACGACCACTGTTGGGTGATAAACTTACTAGTTCAGATGCAGTGTCATGCTAATATTGCTGTGCTACTTTCTAGGCAGCACTGCTGTATATTGTGCAGACAAAGAATCTTATTGAGCTGTCTGCGCTGTACTCCTCAGAGCACACACTCTGAGTTGGCCAGGCTTGAGGGCTGCTAACAGCCCGCATTCTTTATTAACTTTGGCTTAGGTTGAGCGTCGGTTTAATATTAACTGTGGACAAATGAGAACATTTAAGCAACCTCTTCCTGACTTTTTCTCAGTTAGATTATTTCATGAAATACTTTCAGATATTTTGGAAGATTTGCTGTATTGCTGAACTCTTTCTTTTAACAAATGTGTTTTCCCTAGACTAAAATGCAAAGGGTGGATATAATATTTTCATACATATGTAAATCTTTGCCTCCCTATTTTTTCCTTCTATTTCCAGATTTCTGCCTAGAATATAGCTGAAAATTCTACAGTCTAAAAAACTTGATCAATAAGAAAAAACTTTTTTTTTCTGATATATTTCAAAAAGTTCTTTTGTAAATAAAAAAGCAAGTCTTAAAAGTGGACAACAAATTATTTTCTTTCAGTATGAGTTCATGTTGCTTTGTACTAGAAAAGATAAAGCCAAGTCACTTTCACCATTAATTAGTTTTAATTTTTGGGGATGGAAGAAGTAGATATGTTTATTTGGTTAGACCTGACCCAAGCCAGGGAAAAAATCAATGAGTTGAAGGAGTGGTGTATCATCTGGTGAACTTAATAATTTATTTTAAAGAGGAGGAGTCTGTAACTTCTTAATACCATGTCAGCTTTCACATTTTGATGAAAGTGAACCATGAAACAAAAGGAAAAAGGAGAGCTGTATTCAATATTTGTGACTTGTTCCCTGACAAATATTTTTTCCACCCCTATTAAAGTATAGAAGAAAATGTCGAAGAAAAAAGGCAATTGATTGGCAGATTGAAAGACTTCAGAGATTTTTACCTCTTTGACACAACACAGCATTATGTACAAAGCATTCAGGAAAATATCTTTTGCTTTTGTGTTTCATTTTAGAATGCCTTTTTGAAGGATATATAATCTTTTCAAAGCTAATTTTCATCTGTTTGCAATATTACTCTGCTAACTTTTCCCATGATCAGTTACATCCCAAAATATAAAAGGTCATGTAGTCAAAGGGATAATGAAGTGGAAAATAACAAGACGACCTTAAACTTTTTCATTAGAAGGGAGATGTAAGGCACTTGTTGGGTAAAAATCATGCCTGTAAGGAGGAAAACAGTGTGAGTGATAGCACTGATACAGTGTTTTCCCTTTATATTTGCTATTTGTGTGGGTGAATATGAAGCAATAAGATTCAGATAAAACATGGATGTCAGTTTGCAGAAAAGTGGCACCATATGGAGTACTTAGAAAAGCACTGGGTTGGCAGATAGCTCTAGTTCCATCTCATGGTAACAAAAGCCTTTGTAAAAAGTCCGCGAGATGTAGTAGCTCTTTCACTTTAGTCTGTGTTGGTGCCCTTATTAATTTTTCTATTTCCTTTATTCTTTATTACAAAGTGTATTTGCATGAAAATATTTGCTTTGCAGTTTCCACAGCTTAGTTCCTATCTGAAAAGCCCTGGCTGCATTATACCATTTTAATTTCCGTAACAATAATCTGTAACATTGAAAGAAAGGATATTGGATTAATTTGAGAGAGACGTCAGGACAGACATATTCTTAAGAAGGTACTGTTAAATTTCTCCTCCCCACTTACTTCTGTTCTCAAAAATACTTTTCAAATTCCTATGTCCTCCATTTTCCACCAGAAAGCCATTGATTTATAGTCACAATTCTATCCAAAAATGGATTCTTCTAGTTCTTAAGTTTCCAGTGCAGAAAGTTTTCATTTACATTGCCCTGCTCTCTTTTTTCATAAAACGTGTAGATCATTTTAAGTCATAGGTTTACCCCATCCCTTCCACATAACCAATGTGATTTGTTTCTCTTAACAGCCGTGTTTCTGCAAGTGATTGCCCATGAAGTCTTTGCCAGACTTTATAACTCTGTGTGTAGCAATATAGTAGTGTTCTAAATTATGCTTCTGAAGTAAGAAGACTGATGTGGCTTTTGTTTCAGAGGGTTTTTGGCTTTCCTGCAGTTTAGAGGGATATAAGCTTCTTTTGTGGTCAGTCAATTCAAGAACATTTTTTTAAAAAATAAATTTCCTTTTTCATATAGACAGAAACAAAAAATAGATGGTATCATGTACTAAACACGCACACTAAATGCAGCCTTTAGAGAGGCACTGACGCCAAAAAAAAACTACTGCCTGCTGAATTTCTTGGTGAAAAAGAAAATCTCTCTCATGTTAATGTCCAATGATTGTTTGTCAACTATGTTGTATTTTGCAAAGTATTTTACAAGTTAATAAAGTCAACTATGTTGTATTTTGCAAAAAGAAATTGGGGACGTTCTTACTCATGTCTGGTAATTTCTCTTTGGAATAATCATGGATTAATTTAAATTTTTCTATTATTTTTAATTCCCAGGTTTTAAAAGGATGGCATTCTAGTACAGGCTCACTTTCAATTTTGGATAATTTTTGAGATAGCTACACTTTCTAGGCAGTATCATTTAGTTCATCTTATAGCTAAGTCTGGATCACTGTTCTTCTCTTTGTCAGGATTAATCTTGAGAAAAGTCAGGCTTATATTTGGGATTGACAGACTTTTGTCAGGTGCTCGCCTGGAAAAAGGAGCCATCTTTTTTTTCAGGGTTGACATAAGATCAAATTATTCATTATATCCATGTGTAGACAGTATGTGATACCAGAAATACAATATTGTGGACTTTTGCTTCACTCAAAAAAGGAGAAAATATTGAATGTTCTATTTGCAGGAAAGACAATACATGGGCACTGTTGTGGTACATTTTCTGGGCAGTTTTTTTTCCTTCTAAGAAGCCATATAGAGAAAAGGAAGATATTCCTATTCAAAGACTGGATTAGGGTTCAGAAATTTTCTAGTCGATTTCTGACTGGAGTTAAATCACAACAGTTATTGACTGTAAAGAACTGACAAATATGTCACAAGAGTGTTTCCCCTTCTCTCAGGTCTCTGTTCCACAAACCTTTATAGACACCTGCTGAGCTCTTGGCTTTTGCTTCAGCTGTATCGCGTGATGAGAAACCTGGTCTACTGGGGGCTGATGGGTTCTGTCTGTCAGAGAAGAGGAAGAGCATCTTCAGTCATAGGCTTGCCAAGCTTGCGAACAGGGCTTTAAATAAAAGTGGGGGTTGTTCAGCCTGGAGAAGGCTCCGGGAAGGCCTTATAGCAGCCTTCCAGTACCTAAAGGGGGCTTAAAAGAAAGCTGGAGAGGGACTTTTGACAAGAGCATGTGGTGATAGGACAAGGGGTAATGGCTTTAAACTGGAAGAGGATAGATTTAGATTAGCTATAAGGAAGAAATTATTTACTATGGGGGTTGTGAGCCACTGGAGCAGGTTGCCCAGAGAAGTTGTGGCTGCCCCATCCCTGGGAGTGTTCAAGGCCAGGCTGGATGGGGCTCTGAGCAACCCAGTCTAGTGGAAGGTGTCCCTGCCCATGTCAGGAGTGTTGGAACTGGATGATCTTTAAGGTCCCTTCCAACCCAAACCATTCAATGATTCTATATGGCCTTCACCAAAGCTATGGTATCCATCTGACTGATGAAAATATAGCATGACTGGGATAATGAACTCCAAATGAAAAATAACAGTCTTGCATTCTGAAGTTGTGCTGGATACAGCTTTTTTTTTGACCCTCTATTTCTCCATGGACGTTGTAGTCCTCCCAACTACCACCAAATCAATCTGAGAGTAGTAGGAGAGCCCATGTTTTTCAAAGGGTTGGTAGCTCATCTAGTGATCTTACCCACCTCTATTGCTGTAAAATGTCATTATAGTTACTCCATCAAACATTTTCAATTTTCAGAGTGACTGCTGCTGTCCTTTCTAAGACTACTTTCTCTGTTCACTGAGTTGAGGTGACCTGACTCACTACCTCACATTACAGTACCTCAGCTCACAGTAACTGAGCTACCAAATTGTTAGATTCCCCTTTCATAAGGTACTATTTATGGTACTACATTTTTTTTGCTATTTTATTCCTATATAGTACTCCATGGTTTAGACTTTTCAAGGAGTTTGAGAGAATAAAACACTGTGTTTCTGGCTAAGTGCTATGCTTTTGGCTCCTTTCAAAATTATTTTGTATTGCAATTCAAAAGGAGAATAAACTGATAATGTAAATTCCTGACTACAGTCATTTTCTGCTGATACTGAAGGTGCTCACCAACTCTCAGGATAGGATTTTTAGGAAGATTAGGGGAGACATCACAAAATCTTTGATTCATGATGTCATAATGCACTAAAGATAGAAAAGTTGATAAAGAATTGATGAACAACTGACCTGTGTTTATCTTCACAAAATTAGATCCAGGATCTTCCATTGATGGCAGCAGTGATGACATTTATTGTGTAACTATGACAGACCTTTTTACTTCTGTAACATGCAATCAAATAAACAGTAAAAATTTGTAATCCCTGCCTATGCTGTGGCTTTTAGTGCTCTGTCCCCTGTGAAGTTGCATGAGAAGAAAATTAAAGATCCTGTCTTTGTTATACTAGGCAATGCAATAATGCAGATGATTCCAGAAATTTAAAAGAAGAAAATAAAAATCACAATAATTTCTAAATAGATAAAAATATGTGTAAATTTTGTATTTCCTGTATAATATCTGTCCATACCTCAAAGAATATCTGGATAAACTAAGAGCAGTTCAGTTCTCTTTCACTGGAAAAACACTATTGTTAAGCAATATTTTGAATCCACTGAAATGCTGAAGAAGATTCTAACCATCAACCACCTAAAAAGTTTTTTCATAATGTATCCTCCTGTTTTTTAGTATATATTAACTTGTAAAATACTTGTAAAAAATTGTAAAAGTGTTTTTTCTATTTTCAGTAAGACATTGCGTATTCTTAAGGACAAGCTGCTGGAATTTACAATATTAAAATTAGAACCTAAAATTACTAATAAAATAATGAACTGTTGCCTTATGTGTACTGATTGTCATTTAATAAGAATTTGTTCCTATTCCTCTTTATGGTTACTTAAAGTTAGCTAGACAGAGGTATAAATCAAATTCTCAGTATGGAGGTTATAATTTTTGTTCTTAAAACATCAAGATTTAGGAAAAATAAATTATTACAGTGTTCCAGATTTTAGTACAATTTATTTAATTTACTTTGTATAATTTCCTTTTCTATATCTTATAGTGGAATATGTCTGCAGAGTATCCTTAAGGCATAAGTTCCTTCATTTGAGTTATATTTTTAATGGCTGGAAAAAGAGAGTTTTTGTCTTTTTTGTTTTGTTTTGTTTTCTTATATTAGACCATTGCATCTTTTTCCTTAGTTCTATTGCTAACTGAGATGAAAAAAAAAGTCAAAAGATACATATTCTGCTTTTCTCACAGTGCATAGCCTTGCACTGTCAAAAATGTCACAGGTTAGTGGTACAACTGAGCTCCATTTATCTTATTCTGACAGCTTGCCCAACCTTGTACATCTAGCAACAACATCCCTCCTAAAGTAACTGACTTTTTTAGCCTTTGTTCTTTTCATATTGGCTTGTTAAAAGGATTTACAGTAATTCTGCATTGAGTTTAAAATACATCTTCCCTTATTATATTGAATTACAGGGGAGAAATTTTAGGCTAATTTTGTTCTATAGAATAATGAATACACTGTTGAAAATTAAAGTCTCACCTTAGAAATCTGAAATTACAGGAATGGTATAGTGCCATGGATTTTGTGAAAAATGATGGTATGTATTTTTAATTTTACAACCTTTCTATTACACTTGTTTAATTATTTACGGAAGCTAAAAAAAGCCAGCATGTGGTAGACAGCAACCTAATTTTATCCTCAAAAAAAATTATGATTCCTAACCAGTGGTTACTTATTGATGACTCATAAAATATATCCAAAGATTTTTGCTGGAGTGAGTTTTACAAAGCCAGAGCCAACTAAAATCTGAATATTTAATGTTTAAAAAGTCAGGTTGTTTCGTTCAAGCATGTTAAAATTGACTACTGTGTCTTTATAGGCACAATAGCTATATGAAAGCAAACTGAAAGCCCTCCCAAACTTGTTACATTTTCAGAGATGCTTGAGTAAATTACATTTAATAGCCTTAGAGACTATCTTTAACTTTGGATAGCAGAAAAAGTTAGAATTTTTACTCTTGACTTAGAAAGAAGCAGCAGTTGAAATTGTGTGGTGTTTCAAATGCTTTCTTCTTAGTTTGGATAAATTGAGTATTCAATACAAAGAGAGATATTTGACTTCTATGATCTGGGCACAGTGCAGCTTTATTGAATTCTGTGGAGAATAGAACAGAATACAATGGTTCAGTTGGAAAGGACCTACAATGATCATCTAGTGCAACTCAAAGATTACAGTCCTTTGAGTATGCCTGGGTGGGAGTTCTGGATGCCTCTGTGTTTTGGGCAAGTCCATACACCTCTTAAAATTTCAATTCTTAATTTATAGATTTGAAACAATAATTATTTCTTTTATCAAAGATCTGAAAGCTTCTCGGAAAAGGCATATCTGCTTATAATATTTCTTTTTCACTTTCCCCATTTTTATAATAAAGCAGGCTACATAATTTGCTCCCCTGAGGAAGGGATCATTCCAGGACTATTCTATAACAAATCTGACAAACGTAAGAATATTATCTTCTTCATATTTCCAATACGTGGATCAAGTTCTGTATTAGGTCTTCTGGATCAATCCATTTTTATTCAAAATTATTTACCATTACTTTACAATAACCATTATTTAATAATGTTTCAGTATTATTTCATAGAAAATGTAAAGTTAATGACACTTCTTTATAATTACCAGATTACCCTCTACTTGGGGACTTGAAAATCAGAATAGTTACCTTTAAAAATACATGATTTTTCTGCAAAACTGAATGGAACTGAGAATGAACTAGGGGGGGAATGGAATACAGTATATATATCAGAAGTCAGGAGCTGGTAGTTTCTGGCTTTCCTGGAGTCTGCCAATCCACCTTCCTATGAGAAAAGTTAAAATACATAGTAGTAATGTAGATGTAAGCATAGATAAAACCACTAGCATTGCTTGGCTGGACTTTATTCCCTATAATCAACAATGACAGCTGAAGGAAGATAATACTAGTCTTTAAGATGATGTCAGCTTGTCAATGTATTTTGAAGTAATTTATGTTGTTTGCTAAAAATTGACCTACGTTTTCTTCAGCCAGCTGTTGCTAATAGATTTCTAACATAATGGAAGTTTTATGACAAAGGCTTAAGATTTTTTCAGGTATAAAGTTGTAGCAGATTGACATATGGTAATAATAACAAAAATTATTTTATTTCAGCATAATAGTAGTTCTTACAGATTAATAAATCAAGTTAAATAGGCTCTTTGAGTTGCTGCATTTTACACAAAGGTATCTATTACAAATAGTGCTGCTATATCATCTATCTGTTTCACTGGAAGTTATTATGAAGATACTTTGTATATGCTGAAACTCATACTCTAAAATTTTCTTCTTTGATGACTTAAATCTTTATTTTAGGATATAAAAATAACAATTATTTTAGATTAATTTCTAGGGATTACAGGGTCCTGCCAACTGTAATTAATACAAGAATAATTAGAGTACAGTTCACATTCACAAGTATTAACAGAGCACATTTTAATAAAATGACTAGATAAAATTAGTGTTTAAATTAATGCATTTATGCAGTGATAAATGTATTTTTCCAATAGCATTGGTGGATATTTTTTTTCCCTTTCTAAATGTTTTTTTCTTTTGTATCTTAGTCACACAGCCATAAATCAACATCATATTGTGAATTTTTTTTTCTTTTAATTGCTTGAATGGCATCACCTGCAACTAGCTGTCAAATTGAATGAGTAGGTTCCTTCCAGAGTGGGTCTTTATGCTCTGTCAGTGTCAAGCTGCCCCAGGTAGACTCTTGTCATTTAGAATGAGAAGAAGCTTAACTATGTTGCTATGCAAGTTTTACCAGCATGTAAATATTATTGATTATTTTAATAATGAGTTTTCAGTCAGAAGTTGATTTAATACATATGTTTAGTATCTAACACAAACAAATATATAATAACCATGAAAATAACTTCTGAAGCAATTCAGTTTTAAAACAATTTTTTTCAGAAAATGGTTAAAACTATGCGTGTATAAATGTATCCATTGTGTTTCATAGTATCATAGAATATCTCAAGTTGGAAGGGACGCATAAGGATCATCGAGTCCAACTCCCTGCTCCTTACAGGACTACCTAAAACTAAATTATATGACTAAAAGCATCATACAGATGCTCCTTGAACTCTGACAGGCACAACTCTGACAGTTTCAGATAATCATTGCAGTAATTTACTGATTACTTTAACATGAAAACCTCTTTGTAAATTTAGGTGGTTTTGACGTCTGTCATTTTGAAGGATTTTGATGGCAGGGAGGGTTTAATTTGTCTCAGCACTGGTGAGACCATACCAGGAATACTGTGTGCAGTTCTGAGCTCCCCACTGCAAGAGAGACATGGACACAACAGAGCGAGTCCAGTTAAGGGCCACGGAGATGACTAATGACTCACATAAGGAAAGACCAAGAGAGAGCTGGAACTGTTCAACCTGGAGAAGACTCAGGGGGATGTCATCTGTGTGTACAAATACCTGAAGGGAGGGTGCAAAGATGATGCAGCCAGGCTCTTTTCAGTGATGCCCAGTGACAGGACCAGAGGCAACGGGCACGAACTGAAACACAGGAGAGTTTCTCTGAACATTGAGGACCACTTTTTCACTGTGGATGTGACTGAGCACTGGCACAGGTTGCCCAGGGAGATTGTGGAGTCTCCATTCTTGAAGATATTCAAAAGCCATCTGGACGGGGCTCTGGACAGTTGGCTTTAGGTGACCTTGCTTGAGCAGGTGTATTGAACCAAATGATCTCCAGAGTCCCTTCCAACCTCAATCGTTCTGCGTTTTCTTACAGATACGAGATGGCTGTTCAATATGCTGAATATCAAAACAGTGGGTCTGATTTTAGCCTGATACAACTGTATCTACAATACTGAGCTATTCTAAGTTTACTTCACCGCAAGTGAGACTATCCTGACTTGCCCACACCTATCTGGCACACCAGAGGCACAGCACAGATAAAACCAAGGTCCTCATAGTTCCACAAACTTTCTTCAAAAAAAAGTGTAAATAAGAGCATCAGTGCATCAGATATCCTGGTTTTGTTCTTTGACAACAGAAGTCTTCTCCAGAATGATTTATTCCTTCTTAGTCTTTGGAATTTGCTTGGTGGATTTTGTTGGCTTTTTGTTTGTCCTATATATCTGGAGGTCACTGCAGTTTATTCCCTTGGCTTCAGTCTTTGTGGATTTATTCTGCCACAGAAACACATTTTGAAGCGCAAAGTATCTTGAGGAAGGATTGAAGGACAGTAGGTGTGAGGTAGATCTATGGTCCTTTCAGAAATGCTGCATTGACTAATTGCTCTATATAATAGTTTTACAGAACCTAATTAATTTCTCTACAGGATACATATAGTAGAGGAAGAAGATTTGCAGATATTAAAATTCAGACATTTCTCACTCAGTGGTAGGACAGACTATCTTAGACATTACTGAAGAATTTTAAAACTGTAGATGAGAACATTGTCATTATTGAAACTGGAATTTAGCCAAGAAGTTGTAATAAACATATCTATTCCTGGAAAAACCCCTATATCAGGCTACTTAGAAAAATAATATGTACTTTTCTTTCAGAGAACTTCAAGTTCTTTAATTCTTTTTTAATTCACATACTGAACACTATAAGGATAAGTTCAGTAGTGAGTAAAAAGAACATTTCTGAAATGAAGTGCCAATGCATATTATACCAATCCTTCATGGCTACACAAGATCAAATTTTCAAAGATATTTTTTCTTGTGGAATGGGTGAGTTTGATCGTTTGTATGGTAAGTCATTCGATTACAGTACTCTTCTTTTTCCTTGCATTTCTCATTTTCCTGCAGAACGTACCTCTATTATTACAGAATATAAATCGTTACAGAAATTTCCCATGTGTTTTTATTTTGTTTTGTAGAGTTGAGCTTTCTTTATGGTGTCATGTAAAAAATAAGCATTTTTTACTAGTGTTTGGGCTCTGTATTAAAAGCTCAGTGGTATGCTACTCTACATTTCATTTTACTCTGAGAAGCAGAGGGATCATATTGCACCATGAAAGCAAAGGAAACTAAATACTTGAACTCTCCTGTTTGTTTGATATTGTGCAATTTTTAAAGTATCCCTTGGAGATAGGTTTTGCAGGTCAATCCACCCAGACCCATTGCCATCTGAAGTGACTGGTGTTGTTATTGTGTCTGATCTTAATCAACTGAGCCAGTCATCCATAGTGACACAGTAACAGAAATATCTTGTAGATATTTGTACCAAATTAGTTTATTAATGTATGCAAGTATAAATTCATACAAAGTGTAGGTGAATGGAGGTTGTAGCATTGAAGAGTTAGCCAGTTGGGGAGGAGCTTGCCGAGTGAAGGCCAGCCAAACATAGAAGATAACAACTGGTTAGCTAATATAATTATTGCAGTTTCAAAGAAGGATAGCAGAGAGGTCAGAATCTTTTCCTGAATGTGCTTGAGGTAAGTAGATTTGGGATTTCTGCAGAATCTCCCCAGAAGGTGGGGGAACTATAAAATCTTGTTCACTAGATAAGAGTTTCTTCTGTGGTATGAACTAGAGATGTAGGACATGCAGGAAGAGAGAGTTCTTGGTTAGGGGATGTGGGAAAAAAAACCAGATCAACACAACTGAATATAGGCAGAGATTTCTAACCAGACTTCCAGTTTTGATCTCGATGTAAATAAACTAGTGCTGATTTTTCATTTGTTTCTTTGCTTACCTCTTTTATAAAGCATTTTAAACTGTTCAGTCTATTTTGGATGTTGAAAGAAAATATTTTTATTTTAATCTGGTTTTAGATTAGGTGCATCACCTGACATCAGTCTGTTCCTCACATAATTGATGAAGCTAAACACTGGGCTACTGGAACACTGTAACAAGGACTCAGGTCCTCAATCCATTACTTACAGGCACCTAGAGGATAAAAATATTCCTAACATTTCACAGGTCAGTTTTGATTGCAGGTCCTATAGGGATTAGTAAGGAAAAAAATGCCATTGTTGAAGCATGAGTATCCTGAAGAAGTTTTTGACAACTCCCAAAACCAAGAAAGGCAAACTCTCAAAATACTATTGATGTTTCAAAAGCTATGTGCAGTTACAGGACACATTAAAGACTGTACCTAGTTTTAGCAAGGTTGATTTGAGAAATTCTGGTTTAGAAAATGCATGAGAGGTAAGTGACCTTTTCACTGTTTAGCATCCAGTTTCACTGTTTTTCACATTGCAGTTTTTCTAAGTGCTTCATTAGTTAATGAATCCATGTTCATCTTGAGCAATCTGGAGTCTCGTAACCATGTGGTTGCAAGCCTTTACAGCATCACATTAGAGGGCAGTAATACTGGCAGGGAAGGAAAAAATAGTGTTCGCTAGGAAGAACGGACTGTGCTTTGGGGCTGATGTGGGCATGTGCTGAGAGGATGGCTAATGTGCAGCTGTCTTCTTTCTGTATCTTTCCATTCCTCTTGGTGTGCCTAGTATGTCCAGGACTATTAAAAGGGAACATTCACGTGCTTTGTGGAAATCAGCTGTGGCTGCTGTTTTATGAGGTTGATTTGGTTCCCAGCTCTGTATGACAGTACTAGAAATAATAACAGTTTAGTTCATTATTGTTTGCCAGCAGAATAGCCTAGCAACACATATTTAAATTGGTATCAGTTCAGTTTGCTAACTCTTCCTCTATTAATTTGGCAGAGATGATCAAGGAACAGAACGCTGTTCTATTTTTAACTGATTGAAAAAAGTCCCTGTGTGTAGATACCTACAGCAGGAACAGAAGTTTCTATCAAAGTGAGATGTCCAGAGGGCTGTACACAGTCTTGCTAGGCAGGTGGGAAGTAGGTGGAGGGTGGATGTAGCTTGTCTTCAGTGTGATAGTACAATGGTTAGAGAGAGCACTCATCTAGAAGCAAGTACCTCCATTTCCTAGCATGAGAGGGAGGCTCACTCAAAATAAGCCACTGTACCAAGAAGAATGCCAGATTAATGGCATAAAGACTAAGTAAGGGTGCAGGACAAGAGCACTACTTGACCGAAGGAAATTCTGGGTTTGTAGTCCCTGCTCCAAAATTATTTGTAGTATTTTTGTTTATTTGTTTTAACCCACTTGCCAAAAATACAAATGCTTTTGAGACAGGGAGAAGAACCCAGCTTTACCACTTCCTGGTTGAATTCTTTTTTTAAATGTTTTTATATAATTGTGCACAAGCTTACCACTGCTTGTCAGCCCCTCTTGCTCCTTCTCTCATTATTGGAGCCTTTTCACTGCAAAGGCATGCCCGAGGTACAAAAAAGCACGAAACAGTGCTGCAGTCTTGTGTGTGTACCTGGCCTGTGGCTTTTAGCTTCCTGTCAGCTGACTTAGTGCCCCTTTCCCTGCCAGTGCTCTGTGTCGAATCACATTTTTAAATGTCTGTCTTTCCTCATTCGTTGCACTGACAGCACAATCATCAAGTTTACATTTGTACATCTCGTTTTGGATCTTCTCCTAGTGCTGAGAACCTAGAAGTAGTGGCACTTAGTGTTAATTGAATGTGATAGGAACATTAACATCGGGCAAATTCATGTCTTTTTAATGTTGCCTGAGAGACCATTATTGTTATTGATTATGATCAAATGTCCCATTGCCAATGCTGAAAAATTGTTGCAATTTGCAACTGCTGAATATATTATGAGATAAAAAAATGTTTGTAGTTATTCACTTAGGAAGACAGTACAGTGATTGTCTAATAATATTTTTTGTCCATAACAGTACTAAAACATAATTTAAATGAGTGGACTCAAAGTCACATGTTATGATTTGTAAAGTGAATGAAGCATGGACATAAACATATGAAATTCTGCAGTAATGTTACGAGTTGAACAACTTTCCTATTCTATTTGAATCTTTTACACAGCTGTGCAAAAGTCTAATTTTCCTCTATAGGAATTACATCTTTCCAGTTTGGGGAGTGTGCTTTTTGTTTGTGTGTTTTTTTGTTTTTTTTTTTTTTTAAAGTGTATTCAAATATTGTTGGGTTATTTTTGGAAGAAGTAAAAATTCCATTCAGACTTGAATGAGTTGACATCATTTTACAATCTGAAAAATGTCTCCTTTAGAAACATAGATGATCTAAAGATATTTTTTTAGGATGTGAAATAAATTGCGAAATCATCTGAGAGAGAGAGACAGCTTCATTTTTTTTCATCATTTGTCTTATACACAACTAATGATTTTTATATATGTAGGCTCTGATCTCTTGTGACTAAAGAATAGTCTTTTCAAATTTTGATGTTTTTATTATATTGGAAATAAAACCAGCCACTGGTGATTCAGAAGTATATTATCTTTTATTATGTGACTCTTTCAGTATTGTCCATAAAACAAGGTAACCGTTGAGGCAGCATACTGCTACTCCAAGTCTGACCTGCAGTTTTGTTTCCCCACTTATAATTATTGTACATACATTCCAAACCTAAAAGAACTGTTTCCTGCTAGATTATGTGGATATATACGAATAGGAGAAAGTGCATAGTGCAGTGTGGCTTTTGTATGGCTACTGAATGTCTCCTATGAAATCTTTACTTTTTCCAGATTCCAAGTTAATGAAGCTAAACCTGTAGTAATTGCTTTCATAACATGATTAATGGTGGCATATTTGGGCAGTTGGGCTGTGACCCAGCAAAACACTTAAGCACATGCTTATCTTTAAACATATGAGCAGTTTCAAGAAAATCAATAGTAGTTTCACTGCTAGACCCCATTTTTACCTTGGACCACTTTGCTGTATTTGGCTTTTAATAAATAAGGAAGCTAAATTCTTGAAAATGCTCTAATCTTAATTGCAAAATATGTTTTAGTCATGCATTTGACAAGTTTTAATTAAAGTAGTTTTACATAAATTATATGACACTTGATTTATGTACCCAATATATATTTATGTGCTTAGAATTTATCACAATGTCTCTTCAGTATATAAATGTTAGTGTATTTATGTTCTGTAAAAGCAATGAAGTCATAATATTATACTATAAAAACATTTCATTTTGCTCTTATGTCTTTGGTGAAAAGTGTAGTGAAGTATTCAGGGGTTTTGGTGGAACACTGCACATCTGGAAAATAGATTAATGTTTTCTACATATGTATGAAAGTCTAGGTGTTTAGCTTGGGTTAATATCCCACAGAATTAGTTCATCATTCTGCTGTAGATGTAAATGAATACTAACCCAATACTGGAAATGTAATAAGAATCAATACAGAGGAACTGAGTTAGTATTAAACTGTGCTGAACCAGAAAGTATTGTTTTATGTCTTGTTTTGTGCCACCTTGAAAAAAAGTGTTCCTTTTCTGCAAGTCCCTTTTTTTTCTGAAAGCTGAGTATCTGGTTTGTGTGCATTTCATTAAAAAACCCAGTTACAAAGAAGTTACTGTTTGAGGCTGTGAAAATACTTCATCAATTTGATCTTGAGGTATTATTTTGTATTTATTTGACTACTAAAATAAAGTTTTTAAAGAGCTAGGTCTGTAGACAGGCGACTGTTTTTCCATTAACATGGAATATATTGAGATTAGAGAGTTCTTTGGAAATGCAGGTGTCTGGTTCAGCAGTAAGAGTTATTCAAGTAGAATAAATTTCAGGATGCTTAGATTTTTGAGTGGGAATTTCAGCTATGATATTTAGTTTGGCATAATGGACCTTGGCAAATTATGCAGATTCATTTAAAGAAGCAATGACTGTGTACAGATAAATTATCATGTACAGTGTAATACAGTTTTATGTTGTATGTGTGATATTTTCTGCTCTCACTTAAGGTTACTAATTAGTTGATAATTGGGAAGGTTACAGAAATAACAGTAAATGGAAGAATATATAGGAATTATGGACTCATCTGTTCTACTGAGGTGCATTTCAAAAGTTGGGCAGCTGTAGAATATTTCTACTGCACTGACAGCAGAGGTGGTCTGTCTCATATGGCACTTACAGGACCAATAATAGCCTTGGAGAACATGCAATTATTAAGTCTCCTAGTAAGATGTTACATACTCTTTCCAGGTAGCAATGTTGGCCATAAAAGTTGCATAGAACTGAGATGCTTGCTTCTACCTGTTCTTCTGGAGTCCTTTTACTGTGTAAGTACAAAGATAAACATAGCAGCTTGGGAAAGTATAATGGACTTCCTCAAAACCATGATAAAAATCAGGCTGGGAATGGCATTTCGATTTCCAAAGCTCTCATTCAAAATCTTCCTATAAGCCACCCAACACAAAAGGGAAGAGACAGAATGCCTATGTGCTAAATACTACCACTTTATATGAGCCTTATCACATGTTAAATACATCAATCTTCTCTCTGCTTGCTGTCCTTAATTTTCTGTTACTCTGATCGTCTCCAGAATACCACTGAAAATACTATTTTCTGATCACATCATTACGATTTTGGCACTTGCACATCATGCTTCTGGGCTTCTGCATCACATATATAGTAACTTGAGCTCTCTTTGATGTAGTACTCTCCATTACTCACTAGATCCTCAGTGACTTTATTGGATATTCTGCTCCCAAACCTGTATTTCTTTGTATAAAATAACAACAACAAAACAAACAATAAATTAGAGATTAAAATTAATGTAGTTCTCTAGTATTTGTAATACATAAAACATGCATCAAGAAGAAAATGTTCTTTCTTCTTGCTTTAGCCTCATCAATGATGTGACATGACAGAATTAAATCTTGCCAGGGACGTCAAGGGCAACAAGAAAAGCTTCTTTGGGTACATTGGGCATAAAAGGAAGACCGGGGAGAAAGGAAATGAGAGATGTGGTTACCTGGGACATGGAGAAGGCTGAGGTACTCAATGACTTTTTGCCTCAGTCTTTACTGATGAGGGCTCTCACCACATTGCCTAAGTCGCAGAAGGCAAAAGCAGGGACTGGGAGAATGAAGAACTGCCCACTGTAGGAGAAGAGCAGGTTTGGGACCACTTGAGGAACCTAAAGGTGCACAAGTTCATGGGACCTCATGAGATGCATCCACAGGTCCTGAGGGAACTGGTGGATGAAGCTGTCAAGCTGCTGTCCACCATATTTGAGAAGTTGTGTCAGTCTGGTGAGGTTCCTGCTGACTGCAAAAGGTCCCTTCCAACCCAAACTATTCTATGTTTCTATGTTTCTATGACATTTGTAGTCCATATATTGTCTGTAAATTAGATTGTATGCTTTATGACTTGTTCTCAGACTTGCAACATATTTTTAATTTGTACATAGAGAACAACAAAAACCAAAACTCAGATGTAGCATCCTGGTTTCAGCTGGGATGGAGATAATTTTCTGCTCAGTAGCTGCTGTGTTTTGGATTTAGTTTGAGGTTTGATATACCAAGGATACTATCCAACTTCCCAGGTTTCGCTAATGTGCAGGTGCAGGAGGAAGCTGGAAGGGGTATAGCCAGAATAATTGACCCAAACTGGTCAAAGAGAGTATTCCATGCCATAAATGTCATGCTCAGTATATAAGTGTGAATTGGCCAGGGAGCAGCCCTCTTTCTCTCTCACTCCTTTGCTTGCTGCTCAGTATCGTTTATGTGATTGCTGCTTCAGACAGGCTGTATTGGTCATTGGGATGTTGGGTGGCAAGAAATTGTGCATCGTTCTTTTTGTGTATTTTAGTATCCCTATATTTTGTTATCATTATCACCTTCCTTTGCCATCCTAATAAACTGTCTTCATCTCAACCCACGAGTTTTCCTTTTCTTCCTTATTCTCTCCCCTGTCCTACTGGGGAGGGTGAAGATGAGTGTGAGCAAGCAGCTGTGTGGTATTCGATTGCTGATTAAGGCTAAAGCATGACACCTAGATAAGCAGTTTAAAACAAAGGCTGAAAGATAGTAACTCCATGAGGAAAGATGGAAGAAATTTCCTGAGGGGAAAATCTTTAATTTGTGAAATGGATGAGAAGCTGACAGACCTGCCTAAGTATTCAGTTGATGTGCTTGTACTTCTTTGTGCATGGAGGATATAACATAGCTTTCAGCAGAAGCTCAATGGTAGTGAGTTGGGATTTGAAGAGTCCATAGAAGAAAGAATTGCAAAAATACTAGGATAAAATGAGCATGGGACATACATGTTTGTCACTTGAACAAGAGTGTTTGTGTGGTGGTTTAAGATCTGTATAATCAAAGGCAACTATTTAAATCAAACAATTTCAATTGAAAAATAAAATCTGAATGGTTCCTCAAGTGTATTTATAGATTGCACTGACCGCACACACTTGCAACTTCATAACGAGGATTTTTCATTTCATATGCAGCTTTGGTTCCACTCAGGCTTCTAAATAGGATCTGATACTTCACCTATGGCACTTATACATTTTATCTGGGGTTTTGGTAGGAGTGGTATAACACAAACACAATTTCCATATATATCTGTTTCATATTTGGATCATTTATTTTATTTGTGATTTCAACACAACTATGTTTTCTACTATATAGTTAAAATAATACAAAAAGTTTTCACTACTGTTATGCTAAAGAGCTGATTGCCTGTTGCACACATTTATTTGAGTAACGGCAATCCTAGTTAGCTGATACTTCTACATTCTGTCTTTTACTCCAACCATTTATGATTATTTAATGTTATGATTATTTAATATTTATGATTATTTCATCTGAGAAATTATCTTCTGAATTCAATGACATTATATGAATGCAGAAATATAAGTATCTAATACTATTGTTCAATCAGTTAAAATCAATATGGACATCTACTTTTCATCCATTGCTAGATGGTTATGAACTGAAAACTCAAAACAGATGAGTATTTTATATTTTGCAAAAGATGTGGAGACCTGTTTCTTACATACCACAGACATTTCTTCTGTGAAGTTAAAAAGGAGGCTGGCTTTATGTTATTTTAACTTTTCAGTCAGATTCATTTTAGCTAGCCTTGATGATGTTTTGATTGGAACTGGAACTGTTTGTACGTTTTGCACTAAATAGAGAAGAGTGTATGTTTTAGAATTAGGATATTTGTGTTCTTATACCCATTCTAGCTCAACACCCTGGCCTTGAGAGTCTTTACTGTATTCCAGATTGAGCTGCTTTTTGGTCTGCTGCTTAGTTTTTGGAAATTTAAAGAGGAAAGCTGCAGGAAAGAATAAAAAACGCTTCTTGTCATTAACTGGATATTTCTACATGCGTTTTCCTTTTAGAGAAATTCAAATCAACTTAGAAATTTGCTTCTCGAGTTGCACTGAAAGCATTTTAACGTACATATGTTTAAACTGCATACATTGATATTAATGCTGCAGATGGAATGAGTTTTAAATGTTTATAGTCAATATGGGTAGTCAAATAGTTTTATATACAGATGGAGCATAATGAAGAGCTGACTAAAAATGAAGTTATAGTAATGCAGCTTGAACAACAAGCGGACCTGCTGGTTTCTTAGCAAAATCTGCCTGAAACACAGAGAAAGTTTAGCTTATATATTCAGGAAAAGAGGTAATAGACTTTCCCCAGTCAGTTCTAGATCACAGGACCATAGGTTTAGATTAGATGTAATTACATAATAGAAGAATACAATGGTTTAAAGTTCTGTGCTTGAACACAATTACTAGTAAGGGAAGCACCTAATGTTGATACAGTTTTGAAGTTTAGACACCAAGTAGTCTACACCTCAAAAATTTTTGGAAGGCTAGATTGCTTCTACAACATTGTGAGATAAACTACTTATGAATTTGATGGTATACATTTACAGTATACCATTGGTATACAAAACTCATATTTATAATGGAAAAGATACAAAAATGCAACCGCCTCCATTAATATTACAATAGTCAGAACCTACCATTTGGTCTCATATTTGATGATACTCTTCTAGGACACGTCTTACGTTAACATATTCCTCAGGACTAGTATAAATAAAAAGTAGTTTGTCCTTAGATTTCTGAAGCCCAGAACCTCCGACTGTGATTTTAAAAAGTTGATAGTGTTTTTGTAAAAAAAAAAAAAAAGACTTAAATCTTTCCTGGTTACTTTTGACTACATACTTCCCTCCTTCAAAGCATGTTAAGTTTTTTGGAAATCAGTGAGGTTTGAACACTGATGGTAAATTTCTTGCCCTGGTTCTGTGCAGCATGCTTTTACACTGTGTTTTTATAAAAATGCTTTCTCTTCCCTGCAAACATTGAAGAGTGCCAATTCTGGCATCCTTCTGCTCTCCAGCCTTCTTCAGAAAAAGTTATTCAGCCCATGTACTTCACAAGCTGTCCCAGACATTCCCCTATTCAATACAAATATCCGCGCTGAAGTTTTTCCAGTCTGTATTCTAAGACTGGACTAAGACTGATCAAAGACTTTGTTAAGAGTTTTGAACCAGGGCAACCTTCTGAGAATACCATAGGAAAGGAATTTATGACACTGCAGACTTCTTAATTGAGACATCCGTCATCTTTTAGAGTCCTATTTGTTGCTTTTTACTGCAGCACATATCATTTTACACTTGGGCATGCAGTAGATGCCAGATTTTTAATATATATTTCATATGATGTAATGAACCCCAACTTTCACATCTCTGCAGAGTTTGACCCTCAGGCATCTTAAAGTATTGAGACTCATGGATAGAGCATATTGCACATGTGGGAAATATTATTTTTTATCAGAAGGAAATAGCCATAATTACTGCTTTAGCTATCTTGTTAATTCCCTTTTAAAACTCAAAGTGATAAATGTGGCAATTTCTGGATCTTTAAAATATAAATGGAAGTGTTATAGGAGTTTAAGAAGTAAAACCTTTCAGGAAAAAATACATGCAGATAAACAGAACAATTGCATGGTAAGTTTTATCTCAAGGCTTTTGAATAACTTGCAATTTTAACTCATTTTTACAGAGTTGCGTTCCTTGCTACTTTCTTGTTAAATGTGTTGTTATGCCAAACAATTTGCACACCTGCTTTCCTTGCTACTATCTTACTAAACATGTTGGTTTCATAAAGTTTGCTTCATTATTTATACACAGCACCAAATATTAAGTATTATAATTTATTTTAGCCTTTGAGTGTCTTTTTAAGCCCTAGAGTTCTGAAGATTTAATTTAATCTCAAGCTGAATATCAATTGTATTGGACCTCTTGGAGAAAACCTCTTCTGATGGCTGCTTTATTTTTACACCTTCAGTACTTAGGAATTTAAGATAGGGAGAAACAATGAAGTACTTTAATTTGTTTTGTTGTGTAAAGATTTTATAGCAAGTATTTAATGGGTTGCTGTTGATATTACTAATTTCTATAGCAACAGAAATTTTTATCAATTGCTCTTTTTCTTGTTTCTGTCCTCTATTTCCTTGAAGATGCTACTTATGAAAGCTTACAATGACTAAAATGGTCTCTGCAGTTTCCTTTCCACTGCATTTTGACATAAATCCAGTGTATAGTCCCATATGACTTTAATACTTACATTTTCCACTTTATCACACTGCTAGAATGCCTGCCATGTATAATCAATGATGTATTTGTTATAGCTGCATACTTAGGGAACTTTATTTTTATTCCACAACTTATATACAAGTTCTCCAAATCCATGGAGAGATTTAACACTTTTATGGGATCCAAATCCTGTAAAAGAGAGAGGAAATCTAACTGTGGAACTGTTAATCTTTCTATGCAGGAAAAAAAGTGAAGTCTGCAGTATTTCTTTATGTTATCTTTGTTGCCAAACATAGCGTGATTTAATAACTGTTTTTCTCTCAATAGGTCTTGTTTTGGGAAAAGAAGAAGTTCAGTGGCCTCTATTTTCTCTTGACCTGATATATAGAATTACATTAGGCAATTTTGCCCTGTTCTTTTTTATACCAACCTTCCTAGAGAGTTCTGTAAATCCCTAAACTAGCAGATCTTTTTTCTTTAGCTGAGATACAGCTACATTAGTGTTTTTAAATCTTTCTGACATCCTAAAGGTCTAGAAGACCTTTATAGGGCATGGGAAGGAGGAAATAGTCATCACTGTGTAAGTGAAATTCATAAGAATATCTGTAACACACTTCAAATTTATAGTCTGATATATCAATTAGTAATTGACTCCACTGCATTTGATCAAATACTGTCAGATAAAAACTACAAACACACAGTTTCATAAATTTGCTTTCTGAAACTCCTACAATTAGTTGGTTGTTTCAGTAACCAAAGTTTGATGACTGTAATGGATTGCAATTAGCAGAGTAGCCTGTGTTGATTTGACCTTAATTCCTATTGGTGTATAGAGTGGATTCTGAATTAAGCATTTATTGGAAGTTTTACAGTTTAACATAGATGAAATTTGACTGTCACCTAATTTAACAAATGAAAGCCCAGTAATTTTATGCTACAAAAGCAGCAAAATGCACAAGGGAAGATAAAAATATAAAATAATAAAATGATTTTTTAATTTCTAAAGTAAATAGATGTTTATTATTTCTGAAACAATTAATGGAAGAAAGCTGTTTATTCAGGTATTTGTGTAATTTTTAAGTTCCTGGAAATATTTGCTTCTTTGTGATTAATGTAGCAATTGAACAGAAACTCTTTCCTGCAGAGGAAAACAGAGTATTATATTGAAGTAGAATTCTGTATATTAGACATTATAATTTACAGATTTATGTCAAAATATCAATTATATGCACTCTGAATTTCTCATTTCTTGACATTAAACAAATTTTTTCCATTTTAGATTAAATATTTTAAAGACTACTTGATCAGTGTAAAAATATTTACTGCAAGTGAATTTTATATTAATAAATTTTATTTTTTAAATTAAATTATTACTTGCCTACAGAATAAGATGATTTATTAGTAAGAGCTATTTTAGGAGACCTCCGATGATTGCCTTTGGGAAAGAAGTGGTTTATATCTTTTGAAGATTCTACAGTTCTTATTACTGCACCTGCTTGCTTTTTCGAAAAGTATGATGTGAAACTACTAATCTCAAAATTTTGGAGTTAATATTCCAGAAAATGTCAACATATTTCAATTTTTGCAGCTGAAAATACACCTTCATCCTTTCTTAGGAAGAATTGCTCCTTTTTAGCTCTAAGAGTGTCAGATTACATACCAAATCTATGTATTGTAATGAGAATTTTGAGTCCTCAGCACTCATTAAGTTTTATTTTGTAGACCTGGGAGTGAATTTTCTCTGAACAGCTACTGAGTTAACAGAAGAAGGAAAGTTTCTAGGTCTATAATTTTCCATAGAATAGGCCTTTAAGTTAACCAATACTTCTGGATTTCAAACTTTTTTCTTTACTGGTAGTTTTCAATATTTTTTTTTTAATGTTTTGAGGTGTGTGTGGATGTTGGCTCAATCACATTTGTCACACATTGTGCAAACACCATACAAGTGACAAAAATACTAACGATATCTCCAGATATTGGTCTAGATGTTTGTTCTGCATTTGAAAATCACAGACCTTGTTTCAGCACTCCTGTCTTCCATTTGCTTTGGAAATAACACAAGCGAAAGTGAGAAGTGAGTTCCCTGGCTCAGGTGCCAAAGTCTGAGAAGAGACCGCACAGAGTGTCTTGCTCATGCAGATTCAGAGGGACTTAACATATTTTTCTGCTTAATTCACAGAATATTGTTTCTGGTTCTCTGGTTTATTAAGGCCTTTTACCATTGAGAGAGCAGCAAGGTAATGCAGATTGTGTGAATTCAGGTGTAGAATGTTTTCAATAGCCTACAAATCATAAAATGTAATTTTCTCTTTTAGTTTCTTGTTCATAATAGTAAATGGTTTAGAAAATTGTATTAGGTAATTTTCTCTAGTGCATTTGATGTAAATTGCACTAATATTGTGCAGTGCTTTTGTTTAACATATTTTTGTAAGTTAGATAAATGAAGGTTTCTGAAGGGTGGAATTAGATGAAGCTCATTATGATGAACAAGATCACATTAAATGTGGTTAATTCTTTATAGTAGCAGTGCCAAGCCAAGTAAATTCGCCATTCCTTGTAAGACTGGTTTTGCTTGTCTATGCATTGAAGGAAATTTCCTCAGTCATGTATGTGTCATCTAACATGTTTTTTACTTGAACCTCACAAAATTGTTATCATTAGCCAGTGAGGGTTTCCTCAGGAGCATAATTATGGTCTTGCACATTTTGTGGTTTTGAAAACTAAGAGGAGACCAGAGAGTGAGACCGTAAAGGAAAAGCTATATGGGCTTTGTGCCTTCTGCATTAATGACCACTGGCCATGGGCACTAGACTTATTATGTGGTCTGAAACATAGATTGTGTCCACCTTTTGCTCACTTTGAGTAAGGAAGAAAAAGAACTTTTCCATTAGCCACTACTCTTGAACGGAGAAATGATAGTGGAACCACAGTTAATTTGTGGCCTAAATTGGTGCAGGCATTACCAACATCTGAAGGCACAGAAGGGGAAGAAAACACAGCTTTGAGTTAATTTAATATCATCTCTGATTCCTTAACTGCTCAGATTCAGTACCCATTAAGTACACTGAGAACATAAATAGAAAATGCTAATAGTAATGAGTTTCCTTTAATAATGAACTTAAAATTTGAGATTCCTACTGTTACCAAAGCAGTGGTTCATTTATAAAAAAGTATGTTATTCTTTTTGTGTGATCCTTACAATAACAGATTGCTGGAATTTAATGGGACTGTAGAAGTATTACAACAAGGTAGATCACATAATTTACTGCACTTGAGAACTGTTTGAAGTCCAGCACTGTTTTTTAATTGCTAACTGCAACCAGAGTAACAAACAGTAAGTTTCTGAATTTTTTTTACCTTTCTCTAAGTGGAACTTCCAGAGAGGAGGGGAAAAAAACCCAACCCACGTAAATTAAAGCAGTTTTTTAGGGCTGGACTTGAAAACTGTAACACAAAAAGTCTTTTCTAGCAGAATTTCATAGCAGCACGTGGACAGTGGTATTTGACTCTAATTTCAAACATAGGCTTTTGTCATAGAAGTATGACGTTGAAATTAGGTCTGAATAAATGGAAATTGCAAACTTCTTCGTATGGATCTTACGTTTTTCATATACTTTCACCCAGTAGGCATATGAGACCAACTACATACTACTTGCTTTAGAATTTCAATTTCTTTGCTTTTGAGAATGAATCCTGTTTTGTTTATTGAAGATGCTGCACAGACGTTTTCTGGTGTGGGAAGGATCTGTTTGAAAAACAAATCAGTTTTCCTTCCTGACTTCCTGGTATATCAACAAAGAATACATTCAGTCCATCTCATAATGTCATATCAAAATTCAGCTGTCCATGAGTTAAGGATGCTGCCTTCCCATGCAGCAGGGCAGTACCCCCAGCTGGGACACCTCATTCACCAGATAGTTTATAATAGGCCTGAAGAGGCCCATGGCCTCCTTTTATGAGCTAGTTCTGCGTCTGAATGGACATGATAACATAATGCTAGATAAACTGAGTGACAATTGTAATAGAGGAGATATTGTTCAGTGTTCAGAGTAGATATCTGAGGAAAGATGACCAACATTTAGTGCATGGAATAGCATTTAGACTTCTGTCGCTTAAGTAACCAGATTTCTTCCTTATCTAGTCCTTGGCCACTTAAGTAGCCACTTGTTTTTAAAATTATTATGTGAAATAATTGAACAGTTATTTGATAATTAGAATTTATATAAATTATTTTAATAAAGTGACCAATTAATTGAACAATACTTGACATGTGGAACATTTTCTATCCTTTTACCTTAATACAAAATATTTTGAAATATTTTTGAAAATATTTCGATTGTTCAGAATAATAAATCTTAAAGAAAATTGTTATACTGACCATGAGCTTTCACAATGTTTTTTTTAATTCTGAAAATGAAAATAGTCTCAGAAAAACTAAATCAGAAGAGGTGATGCTTATCTTAATAAGAGTTTTGATTTTTGGTCTGCTAGCCTTCATATTTTCAATTCCTTTATATGGTTTAATGCTAAATCATTATTTAAATTATGGTTTTGGTATGCTGGTGTCAGAGGGACTCTCATAATGGCTAGTCACTGTTGTGATACTATTGTTACCATTAGAAAAAATATGTTTTGGTGTTAAATAGGATTTAAAATAGACCTAATCTATATTAGTTTACAGACTGTAAGAAAGAGTCTGCAACCAAATTATGAAAGCCAAGCAACTGGTTAGTCTACAAAGTGAAGAACATTCCCAAATCAGAGGTGAGTCTGTAAACACACATCAGATCATGGTTAGAAGGTGGCAACTGTGAAAAGTTCAGTGCAGCTTTCAGGGCTGGACCCTTGGGAATGTGAGGGATATGTGCCCTTTATCATTCCATCCCTTGCAAAGATTTATTGAGCATCACTATGTTGAAATGAGCTTCTGATGAATCATCATACTGTTCCATTGCTCTCTATCCCCTGGACCTGATAAACTGGCTTCAGACTTGGATATTGCATGTCTTGGTAACTTTCTGTTACTTTGACCTCGCTCTAAGTGAACTTTCTATCACTATAAGCCTGCAGCTTTTCCTTCCTCTGGCTTTTGCCACTGGAATCCAGTAATTAAATCGGATCTTGTGTGTTTGTGGTAATCTTTGCGTTTAGTTATTTTCTACAAGATTATTTTTATTATGATTCATTAAGTGCATGTTAATGCATAAATTATTCCCTCTGTTTTATGAAGTAGGGATGCGTATGTTCATAAGGGACTAGAACAAGAAGAGGAGTAGTTGAATTACTGGTATAGAAATAAGAAATATTCATGAGAAAGCAGAAAGTAACCACAGTCTTCATGAACAAGCGATTCATGTGACGCTGCAGTAGCCCTACATCTGTAATTCATTATGTTTCTAAATTATCGCAAGACGAGATTTTAAAAAATAAGCTGATAAAATATATTAATGTACATCAGTAGATTCAACCTGAATACCAAGGAATTGGAGGGAACACACTTCCACCCCAAGTACAATAAGAAGCACAGTATGAAATTTGCAGAAAAAATAATTGCAGAATTGAACACACTTTTTTCTTTAAGAGTAGTTCAAGATTGGTCTGTGTGTGCCCTTTGTAAATACTACTGATATAAAGTCAGCTATGAGTTCATGAAGCATTTGCTGAAGGCAGCTGATGATTTATGCATGTCCTGTTTGCTTCATTAAGAATTTTTTAGGCATGTTCTGAAGACAGAGTGCTGGACTGATGGACCACTGATGTCCTGTATTATGGCAATTACACTCTCCATTTTCCTTAGTACTCACTGCTTTTTAGTCACAGTTTCCATTTAGTCAAAAAATACCTATCCATTTGATACAACCTATTAAGTTTAGTTATTTTTCTTTACTGGTTTACTAACTTTTACTCTTTGTTACAGCAGAACAAATTTTTCCTGGAGAGTATGATTACATTCCGAAAAGAGATTCTCTAATAGATCTTCACATTCTGTGCTTATTATCTGTAGATAATTTTCATTATGAAATTTGGCCAGATTAATAACAAGTCTGACAAAACCTGGTATTGTTTACCAGGATGTCATTCTGAAGTCATAATTATTTGTGCAAATATCAGCTCTTAATTGTTACTAGTTCTTAATCTTCTGGTTTTGAATAACATTTTAAAATATTTCTAATTAATTTCTTTTAACATATATTAATTATTACAATAAAATAAACAGTCATATTAGATATTTTTTGGCTTTCCAGAACATTGTTATGGTTCAACTTGCTTGAGGTTTGTGCAGTTTTTAACTGAAGTGTCTGTAATGGTAGCCAGCTTATTATTAAAAAAGTTATAATTAATGACAGTAAAAACCTGAGTAGGTGGTTTTTTCCTTTGTTGTATTTTGTATTTATAACCTTTTTTTTTTTTTTATCCCAACTTTAGGAGAATTATATGCATTTTATATGTATAACTTTCAAGCAAATATTTTTCTTTAAAAGCTTACTCATCAAATTCAAATCTTTCTTTGCCAGAGTTTTGGGGATTTTTCTAAACTGTCATATTTAATTTTTTCTGCCTCTGTAAGATAACTTCCAATCTGGGTATTGTTCTTGTGGTTTTTTTTCTGTGCAGATGTTGAATACTCCATTGACACATCAGAGTTTCTGTTTCAAATCTGAAGCATTTCTTTTGCAAATGAAGAGATTGACTGCTGTCTAGCACATGTTGAAAATCTGTATATAGCAGGGCATCTTGATTAAATTTTAATGGACTAGTACACATTAAAATATTGTAATTTAAAAATTGTTTTGTATCAGTTAATTAAGTAATTGTGTTACATACAGTATGTGGGAGATGACTTTTTGGATAGCATTTCTACCACATAATAATACATCAAATGTCATCACATGTTAGAGGACAATAGTCTGTCAAATAGGGGTTGATGTGTGAATCTCTTTGAGAGTTAGCATGAGGTATAGTTTTACTTTTCATACTATGCGGGGGGCATATGAAGCACCGAACCTTCAACTTTCTCAGGTAGATTTGATGTCTAATTACCACAAATTCTTTGGCTTTCTTGGCCAGTGTCTGTAGGTATTACGATACTACTTCTACTCAGCGCTCAGAGGAATCTATGTAAGAATGATTATGTTCGTGGGACAGCTTGGCAGACACTATCAAAATTTTGCCTGAAAAATCCAAATCAGTGAAGGAGATGGTGGTTTACAGTAGCTTCCCCTTAACTGTGCTTGACTGCTATTTTATCTGGTAGGGAAAATGTACTTTTCTATTCATAGGCTACTTTCTCTACCAAATTTCAAATCTCCTGTGAACAATGCCATCATTTAAACTTCTTAAAAATTAAACAGAACCTTTTAAATGGGTGTGAAACAAACTATATTTCAGTTCATTTGTAGTTCCTCCCAAAATATTTTTCTGACATCAAAAACTTATGACTTGGCATAGTAGAATACATAAATTACATAGCGGTGTTTGTGATGTACTCACGAAGGTGAGGCTGATGACTCAAGTGCTGTAATATCCACTCTATGTTTTTTTTCAGATTTTGGCAAAATGATTAGACTTCCTAACAACCTATAATTTTTTTTTCTGTGTAAGTAGGCACTGGCTTTCATGGAGATTTATAATGCCATAAATATTAATATGTTTCTTTTTCAGGGTTGTAAATAATTGTTTGCTTCTTAAAAGCTAGTAATATAGTTTTTAGTAGAATTGTAGCTTCTACATAGTAATGCTGTCATGCCTTCAATTTACCATATGTCTGATGATTTCCTCAATAACAGAATTGGTAATTAGGTTCAGGTAAATGGCAAATAGGGAGTGACATGTGAATTTCTTTGAGAGTTAGTGTGGAGATACTGTGCATCCTGTGTCATTACATGCATCCACATCCAGAGAAGCATGTATTCTTAATCTGTGTTTGACAGTCAGCTATTATATACAATTCAAAACGATCTTAATAGTGTAACAGTAAACTTTTTCTTTTACCACCTCTTAGTAGGTAGCAGAGGTTCTTTTTCAGATTATTTCAGTATTTTATAGAGTCCTGAAATGGGTTAGACAACATTTTCAGCCACAGAGAAACTTAGCGAATCTGAAGGTTACATTCTTTACATGCTGGCCCACACATTTGTATATGCCTTTACAGCAGGTCTATATGTTTCTAAAGATGTTTTGTGTTACTATACTATGTTCCACAGTTAGTGGAATAATTCATTCTGAGCTAAGTTTGGGTACTCTAGGGAAAAGGTATTGGAATATCTTTCAGGGAGGAAATGAAAGCAGTTATCTATGTTATTTAGTTAACAAATCATATAGTCCAATGGGAGTATTTACCATTTATTGCCACTATGGAAACCTGGTGGGATGAATCCCATGACTGGAGTGTGGCTATCGATGGCTACAGGCTGTTCAGAAGCGATAGGAGAGGAAGGAGGGGCAGAGGTGTTGCCCTCTACATCAAGAAATGGATAGAGTGTGAAGAGCTGTTTCTGAAGAATAGCCAGGAGCAGGTTGAAAGCTTATGGGTGAGAATTAGAGACCGAGGCAAGAATGGGAACCTTGTGGTTGGTGTCTACTACAGGCCACCTGATCCAAGGGAGCCTACTGACGAAGCTTTCTTACTCCACCTACAGGAGGCATTGTGTTCGCAGGCTCTCATTCTGCTGGGGGACTTCAGCCACTCCAACATCTGCTGTAAAAGTGGCACAGCTGTAGGCAGTCCATGGGACTCCTTGAATGCATTGAGGATAACTTCTTAAGCCAGGTGATAGCCCTACCAGAGGAGATGCCATACTGGACCTGTTGGTCACCAATGCAAGTGAGCTTATCGGTGACATCAAGATTGGAGGCAGTCTGGGCTGCAGTGATCATGCACTGGTGGAGTTTGCAGTCCTGAGGGAAATGGATCAGACAAAGAGTAAAGTTAGGACCTTGAATTTTAGGAAAGCAAACTTCCAGCTCTTTAAGGAGTTAGTCAATAGGACCCCCTGGGAAACTGCCCTCAGGGACAAGGGAGCAGAACAGAGCTGGCAGATCTTGCAAGAGCTCTCAATCCCCAGGTGTAAGAAGGCAGGCAAGGAAGGCAAGGGACTGGTGTGGCTGAGTCAAGACCTACTGGTCAAGCTAGAGGGCAAGAAGGAAATGCACAGGCAGTGAAAGCAGGGGCAGGTATCCCGGGAAGAGTATAGGGACACTGCCCTATATTCTTTAACTTTCTCAGTTGAAGTGGCGTAGGGATGGGATCAGGAAGGCCAAGGCGCAGCTGGAGCTGAGCTTGGCAAGGGACACAAGGAGTAGTAAGAAGGGTTTCTACAAGTGTGTCAGCCAGAAAAGGAAGGTCAAAGAAAGTATACCCCCTGTGATGAGCAAGACTGGTGAACTGGTAACAATGTATGAGGAGAGGGCTGAAGTACTCAACAAGCTTTTTGACTTGAGCTTCACTGGTAACCCCTCTTCCCACACCTCTTGAGTGGACAGACCACAAGATGGGGTCTGGGGGAGCAAAGTCCTTCCCACTGTAAGAGAAGATCAGGTTCATGACTACCCGAGGAATTTGAATATACATAAGTCTATGGAACCTGACAAGATGCATCCCAGACTCCTGAGGGAATTGGCTGATGTAGTTGCCAAGCCACTCTCCATGATATCTGAAAAGTCATGGAAATCAGGTGAAGTCCCTGTTGATTGGAAAAAAAGGGAAACATTGCACCCATTGTTAAAAAGGAGGATCCTGGGAATTACCAACCTGCTATCCTCACCTTTGTGTCTGGGGAGATCATGGAACAGATCCTCCTAGAAGCTATGCTGAGGCACATGGAGGACAGGGAGGTGGCTCGAGACAGCCAGCATGGCTTCACCAAGGACAAGTCCTGCCTGACAAACCTAGTGGCTTTCTGTGATGGAGTGGACAAAGGAAGAACTATGGATGTCATCTATCTGGACCTCTGTAAGGCCTTTGGCATGGTCCCCCACAACATCCTTCTCTCTAAATTGGAAAGATACGGATTAAATGGGTGAACTGTTTGGTGGATGAGGAACTGGTTGGATGGTCACATCTGGAGGGTAGTGGTCAATGGTTCAACGTCCAGATGGAGGTCAGTGACAAGTGGTGTCCCTCAAGGGTCCATACTGGGACCAGTACTATTTAATATCTTCATCAATGGCATAGACAATAGGATTGAGTGCACCCTTAGCAAATTTGCAGATGATACCAAGCTGAGTGATGCAGTTGACATGCCTGAGGGACAGGATGCCATCCAGAGGAACCTAGACAAGCTCGAGAGGTGGGCCCATGCGAAACTCATAAGGTTCAATAAGACCAAGTGCAAGGTCCTCCACCTGGGACAGGGCAGCCCCTGGTATCAATACAGGTTGGGGGATGAAGTGATTTAGTGCAGCTCTGCCAAGAAAGACTTGAGGGTACTAGTGGATGGAAAGCTGGACATGAGCCATCAATGTGCGCTCACAGCCCAGAAGGCCAGTTGTATCCTGGGCTGCATCAGGAGTGTGTCCAGCAGGTTGTGGGAGGTGATTCTGCCCCTCTACTCTGATCTCGTGAGACCCCACTTGGAGTACTGCGTCCAGCTTTGGGGCCCCCAACATAAGAAGGACATGGACCAGTTGGAGAGGGTCCAGAGGAAGGCCACGAAGATGATAGGAGGGCTGAAGCACCTGAGGTTGGACTAGATGACACTGTCCCACAAGACATCCTTCTCTCTAAACTATCGGGGGATAAGGAGTTGGCTGGATGGCCGCACTCAGAAAGTAGTGGTCAACGGCTCGATGTCCAAGTGGAGACCGGTCACGAGTGGTGTCCCTCAGGGGTCCGCATTGGGCCCGGCCCTGTTCAACATCTTTGTCGGTGACATGGACAGTGGGATAGAGCGCGCCCTCAGCAAGTTCGCCGATAACACCAAGCTGTGTGGTGCTGTCGACACGCTGGAGGGGAGGGATGCCATCCAGAGGGACCTGGACAGGCTGGAGAGGTGAGCCCGTACCAACCTGATGAAGTTCAACCAGGCCAAGTGCAAGGTCCTGCACCTGGGTCATGGCAATCCCAGACACAAATACAGGCTGGGCTGAGAATGGATCGAGAGCAGCCCTGAGGAGAAGGACTTGGGAGTGCTGGTGGACGAGAAGCTCAACATGAGTGGGCAATGCGCCCTTGCGGCCCAGAAGGCCAACCGCATCCTGGGCTGCATCAAGAGGAGTGTGGCCAGCAGGTCGAGGGAGGTGATTCTCCCCCTCTACTCTGCCCTGGTGAGACCCCACATGGAGTACTGTGTCCAGTTCTGGAGCCCCCAACATAAGAAGGACATGGACCAGTTGGAGAGGGTCCAGAGGAGGGCCACCAAGATGATAGGAGGGCTGGAGCACCTTTCCCATGAGGACATGCTGAGAGAGCTGGGGCTGTTCAGCCTGGACAAGAGGAGGCTCTGGGGAGACCTGATAGCGGTCTTCCAGTACCTGAAGGGGGCCTACAAGAAAGATGGGGAGAGGCTGTTCAGTAGGGCCTGTTGTGATAGGACGAGGGGTAATGGTTTTAAAATAGAGGGGGGTAGATTTAGATTGGATATTAGGAAAAAATTTTTCACAATGAGAGTTGTAGAACACTGGAACAGGTTGCCCAGAGAGGTGGTGGAAGCCCCATCCCTGGAAACGTTCAAGGCCAGGCTGGATGAGGCTCTGAGCAACCTGATCTAGTCGGGGATGTCCCTGCTTCTTGCAGGGGGGTTGGACTAGGTGACCTTTGAAGGTCCCTTCCAACTCTAACCATTCTATGATTCTGTGATTCTAACATAAGAAGGATGTGGACCAGTTGGAGTGGGTCCAGAGGAGGGCCACAAAAATGATCAGAGGACTGGAGCACCTCTCCTGTGAGGACAGGCTGAGAAAGTTGAGGCCATTCAGCCTGGAGAAGAGAAGGCTCTGAGGAGACCTTAGAGCAGCCTTCCACTACCTAAAAGGGGTCTATAAAAAAGATGGGGAGAAACTTTCTAGCAGGGTCTGTTGTGATAGGACAAAGGGTAATGGTTTTAAACTAAAAGAGGATAGACTTAGACTAGACATCAGGAAGAATTTTTTTTTTTTAGGATGAGGGTGGTGGAACACTGGAACAGGTTGCCCAGAGAGGTGGTTGGTGCCCCATCCCTAGAAACATTCAAGGCCACGTTGGACGGGGCTCTGAGCAACCTGATCTGGTTGGAGATGTCCCTGCTTCTTGCAGAGGGGTTGGACTAGATGACCTTTAAAAGTCCCTTCCAACCCTAATTCTATGAGTCTATGATTCTATAATTCTGTTTTCTGTTCTGAATATAGTGTCATTTATTTGTAGCCTAAAACTCTGATTAAAATGTTTTTCTATGTATACTTAATTGCCTTCTTGAACTGAAGGCTGTTTTTTTTTTTTCTCCCCAGAACTGATTAAAAGCACACCTTTAATAAGAGTATTACTGTAACATGAATATGGAGAATTTTCACACAACTTGTGGAACAGAAAATTGAAGAAGCTTCAGTTTCATTATGTGCAAAGATATTTTCTTACACCTTAGATTTCTTAATTCCACATTTAGAAATCTCAGTAATCATATCATGCACTTTTTTTTTCATAAAGAACCACTTCTTGCAGTGTTTACTTAGAAATTCTCATTATATTAAAGAGATTTTAAGCTAAATATAGGTAAGAAATGTTGATCCTAATTTTTTCTATCTTAAGCTTTTTGATTTCTCCAAATAAAGTATCTTTTGTTTAAAAGTTCAAAACCCTTTTTTTTTTTTTTAATGAACACACAGGAAAATCTTTCTACTAGGTGCAACAACAAAAAAAAATTGATGTATACCAGAAGAGACATTTTATTTTACATATATTCAGGGTATTAAGTTACAGATTTCATCTGACATTTCTATTAATATTTTGGTAGAAAAAAAAAAAAGAAGTGTAGACCTCATGAAATATTAAAGAATGAAATCTGTTCTGATTACGTATCTTTCATATAAAGTTGTAAACTATTGTTAGTGGAAGTAACATTTTTAAAATGTGGCATTTTTTAAGAAGCACACTTACACAAGACTTCAGAGCGGGTGAAACTTACTTTTATGAAAGGAATCAGCTGAAGTGTTTCCAATTACGTAAAGCTCAATTAAACTCTGTTATGAGAGTATGAGTGGAATTATATGTGAATTTTATTCAGTACTATTTTCTACTGGTTGATTAACTGTTGAAATACTCTGTCTAATTGTCATGTCCAGTGGTGAGAAAATGTGTTAATGATCTTTGAAAAGATTCCTAAAAAAAACCTTAAAAATAATTAGGACCTGAGTTACTTAGTCTCTTTCTTTCAACCAAACTCAGGATAATCATAGCTGACTGCACATACATCTGAAGAGCTAGGCCCACTGAAGGTTTGAAATATCCAAAGATGACTTGGCTGAAATGAAAGCAACTAATGTCAGAACTGAAGTTCCACAAAATCTTTGCTCAAATGTCATGGCTTAATTCTAGTTGTTCCTAAATTCACCGGGAGCTTCTTCCCTGTGTGGGTGGCAGTTCTACAAGCACCTTGCCTTCTCCATTTGCCCCATGCTGTTCATGCTGAGTAGCTCAGCACTTAGCATAGCCTGTCTGCTGTCACAGACTTGTCACTTCTCCATCCTGATCTCCAGAAAGACCTGGATATATGCATGCAAGGTTTATGAATTATCCTCCTTCTTGATGTAGGAGGATAATTCTCATGTATATGCATATGCTATCTATGATGTAATGCAACTTCAGCATTTCAATGGAGGCCTAGAAAATAGTCAAATATTTAGGGTCTGCTGGTAATGCCTGACTATGTGGCAATTAGCATATAAGTCTGACATGTAAAATTGCAAGTAAATTTTGTTTTGTTTACAACTCTTAGAGGTCACTCTTTCAAAAGAAAGAAAACGTGTTTCTGTCCTTGAAAAAAGTAGGTAGAAAAAATTTCTTTAGGAAATCATTTAAGTGGTTATTGTTTTCATATGATTTTCAAGATCTCTTGGAACCCAATTATATGAAATATATCAAATTTCTCGTATCTCAAATGCATTCTTAAGGATTTTTGCCCATGCTCAGTCATATAACACCATTTTTTTGTGACTTAGAGAAGTCAAATTCATGTTTTTTTTCTGAACAGACAGGATGATGTTTTGGTCACAAAGATGTAATTTGCATCCGTGTTGAATTTTAATCAGCATCGTGATTTCCCATTAGTGGTAGACACACATCCCTTAATGTCTATCCCAGTAGTTGTATTCGGGTGCATGAGAAAATATGTATGTGTGTGTCTGTATGTCTTTAGTTGTTTGCAAGTATATTCAATATTTGGGATTTCATTTGTATATACAGATACTTTTGTATGTTTTATATAGTAATCACATATCTGTAACTTATCCAGATTCACATATTCATATTCACAGTATTTCGTATTTGAAATCACAAATAAGTTGACTTGAACACAGTTTTGTCTGTTGCTTATTAGCATACAGGTGAATTACAAACTACAACTAGGAAGCTGTATTTGCAGTTCTATGTATGCTTGTCTATGCATCTTTGCATCTAACTTCATTTTGGATATATTTTCTATTCTTAGGAAACTATGGCTTTTATATGAGCTGATATTTCACATAAAGGTGGAAAAGATGACTTTGTAAGCAAGGATGTGCAAGGATAAAAGGAAGAAAACTTTATTATGTATATGAAATTAAAGGTAGAAATACACTTGAGGTATTCTGGAGCCTTTCTTTAGGAACTTTTGATTCATTTTATTCCAACTATTGGGCTATAATGTTAAAATTTGATATCATAGTTCAGTAAAGTCCAACATAAATGTACAAGCTGTTTTGCAAAATAGATGAATTTTGAGTGTCTAAAATTATCTATGACCCCAATTTATTTACTTTAAAGGATAAACTACTGAAGCTAATGCAGAAGTTAAACTACTAATGGCTTAGGACATTTTAGTACTAACTGACTCCACAGAAAAAGCTGCTACTAATCCTATGTGAGACTTAGGATTTTCATAAGCCAGGGCTAGGTTTCTGTTGCCATTGTGTGGCTAGGCCAATAGGTCAACCACTTTTAGAGATAGCAAGGCAAAACTCTATTATCCACCTGAAGTTTGTAACCTCTCCTTCCTCATTTATAATATTAAAAAAAAATCTCTGTTGCTCTAGCTACTGTTCCAAACATTAAATTTGCATGGGATTAACAATGAATCAAATATGAGAACTGAGATAGATACCTTTGTTTTCCTTGTAGGTATGGGCTAAGAAATAGGCAGGGGAGGGAATGTGGCAGAAAATCTGTATATATAACTTAGATTTCCACAGTCACAAACTGCTTTGGTCTTGCCGGAAATGTGAGGCAAATACTCCCCTATTCTCAGGTCCTCTAGAGTTATATTTCAGTACAATGATCAGGTAGAAAAGTGCAAAGATACGTGAATTTTTTTCACTATACCTTTAGACTGTATCCAGCACAGACCTTTTCAATATTCTCATTAGCTTTTGGTGCCAAGAACCCTTTTTGTTGCAAAGATGCTACCAGCATTCTGATGTGACTGGCTGAGAAAGAAGGGAGTCTTGCTAGCCACTGCAGTCATTCTGTATCACTGGAACACCCATAGGTAGCAAGAAAATACTGTGGGGAAGACTGGGATGCTGTTGCCCTTCCTTTGTACTTCCAGAGTAAAATGAAAATCTAAGGGAGCGGGAGGAAAAATTCTGGTCCCTAGTGTGGATTGTTCACCTGAAACACAGCATTATTTAAGTTTCTGTTATGAATGATCTGGTTTTTGTTATTAGAACTGCAGTAACTGATCTTTCCACATTATTGTTTTTGCATATGAAATGAACTCTGTTTACTGGTTTCCCCGAGGCTGTTGTTTCAGACATTTTGTTTATTTTGTTACATACTTATGAAATCTCTATGAAAGAGGAATGCAGTACATTAGGCATTATATAAATGTCTTCTGCAAAGAAGCTTTCCGGAGAGACCATGTATTGCTCAAGTTTCTTGTGTTTACTTTACACAGGCAAAGAAACTCTATAGTATACCCTTTCTGCCCCTCTTTTTCTTCTGGGGATTCTTTTACTAGTGGGTCTAGATTTTCTCAATAGTTTGTACTGATGTAAGATTTATTCTCGTGAAACAAAGCTCTGCCAGAAATTGAATGAACCATTCTTTCTACTGCTTTGGCTCCAGTTTTAGATTAGCACTTGATAGATGGATTTGTATGTCAAAGGTTTCTGTTCTGTGATGTCAGAATACATAATTTGAAAATTAAAAGACATGTTTATCTGTGTGCAGTTCATATGTCTTAGCCTTCACAGAGTAGTCTAGAGCTTGACCTACATCCTGGCTGCTGTGAAGATTTATGATGTGCTTATAGAAAAGAGGACTTTATGATATAGCTCTTAAAATAATGTTAAAAAGAAATTGCTATTGTTGAAAGAGAGAAGTGTAAACAAAAGTGCTTGTACTAACTCCAGAAGTGATACATCTGAATCCTTCTTAAAGATTGTTCTGGTTTTGTTTAGTGAGGGGGGCGCTACGGTGGCAGCTTCTGTAGGAAACTGCTCCCCTTTGTTCAGTGGACTCGGCCGGGCCTAGGGTGGACCCGCTGCTGGCCAAGGCCGAGCCGACTGGTATCAGAATGTTCCGTGATAACGCCTCTGCGATAATGTATTTAAGAAGGGGAAAACAGAAAAAAAAAAAAAGGGAGAAGATGTAAAGCAGCTGAGCCGGGGCAGAGAGGGGGAGGCGTGAGCCTTGTGGGCCTTGCAGGCCTCACCTTCTGGCCTCCCGCCGGGCAGCCGACTGGGCCCAACTAGGCCCAGCCCGGCCACAAGAAGTGGAGAGGAGATGAGAAGTGAAGAAGATCCTGAGAGGTGTCTGTCAGCCTGTTGTGAGGAATGGCTGCAGACGCCAAGGTCAGTGAAGAAGGAGGGGGAGGAGTAATGCGGCTCCTGGCCAAGATGCCCCTGCAGCCTGTGGTGATGACCATGGTGGAGCAGGTTGTCCCCCTGCAGCCCATGGAGGTCCACGGAGGAGCAGACATCCACCTGCAGCCCGTGGAGGACCCCACGCCGGAGCAGGTGGAGGCCTGAAGGCAGCTGTGGCCCCTGGAGGGCCC
>JAAGAY010133900.1:0-33349 GCA_011801015.1 Ardeotis arabs
AGCCCCCAACATAAGAAGGACATGGACCAGCTGGAGAAGGTCCAGAGGAGGGCCACAAAGATGATCAGAGGGCTGGAGCACCTCTCCTATGAAGAAAGGCTGAGAGAGTTGGAGCTGTTCAGCCTGGAGAAGAGGAGGCTCCGGGGAGACCTGATAGCAGTCTTCCAGTACCTCAAGGGGGCCTACAAGAAAGATGGGGAGAGGCTGTTCATTAGGGCCTGTTGTGATAGGACAAGGGGTAATGGTTTTAAAATAGAGGGAGGTAGATTTAGATTGGACATTAGGAAAAAATTTTTCACAATGAGGGTTGTGGAACACTGGAACAGGTTTCCCAGAGAGGTGGTGGATGCCCATCCCTGGAAACATTCAAGGCCAGGCTGGATGAGGCTCTGAGCAACCTGATCTAGTGGGGGATGTCCCTGCTCCTTGCAGGGGGGTTGGACTAGATGACCTTTGAAGGTCCCTTCCAACCCTAACCATTCTATGATTCTATGATTCTATGAAACCCTATGTCTTCCATTTAATTTCTGGTGAAAGCTAAACAACTTCTAGCCTGTGTTATGTTTTAAATTTCTTGTCTTGTCTATTCTAATTTCTTTCACTCTGCAAAAACTATTTCTGTCTCTTTTTCTACTTCATTCTTCTCATCTTTCTCCTTTTCTCCTGTTATTCCTTGTTCCCAGATGCATTTGACCCAAATGTACTCTCTCTTATACACAGTTATTCTTTCATACACTGATCAGGGTATAAAAGTGTCTTAAATGATCTTGTTAGCTAAGTAATGAATAGAGAGATGACTAGACTGATCAATGTAGTGCAAACTAGGAAATGAAGTACAAAGGGAGTTTGACTCCACTGGTCTGGTTTGGAAGAAGAGGGCCAGTTTTCTGCAGATGCCAATTCCAGTAACTTTGCTAGAGATAAGATTGAAAATTTGACGTTTCACTCAGTTTATTAATGCAGCTTATAGCATCATAAGATGAAATAGCAGACTGAGCCTCACATCACAGATATGAAAAAGGGATAAAAACATTCTCTATAGGAAATACTGTTCCAGGATCGTCAATGGAATTTTGACATTAAGGGGAAATGCTGTTTGAGTGTTCACTGAAATTCCTTGCAAGGAGAAAAGCTTAATGTTGTTGCTGGATAATATTTGTGTGTTGTGCCTTGAGAAGGTGGGTTGAGTCAGCCCAATAGACATGCATCTGGAAGACAACACTACTGCAAAGGACAGATTGATGAGCTTCTCTTGCAAACATCCTGCTCTTAATTGCTTTTCAGGTTTGTGCCTGCCGTGGTCCCTGGAACCAGCAGGGGAGAATATATGAAAAATATGCTGAAAACCTAATACATGTATAATTAGAACAGAAGCATTTAAAATAGTAAATAGAAGCTCTATACTGATACGATCATAGACTGCCAAAATAGAAACGTGAAAGAGTGGGAATATGAACTGAAGAAGAAATTTGCCCCAGGTCGTGTAAGGCTGTTGTCCCCAAAGGCTGCCAGCTGTTCTGAAATGTTCTTTACTATATATCATACCAACTACGTAGTACTCAGCATATGTCTGCTAATTTAAGGATTATTTCTGCAGCATCCACAGTAAGCTTGATTTTAACTGAGAGGGGATATAATATGTTAGTCTTTTTAAAAAAAAAAATTCTTGTAATATTGAAGTTGTACAGGGACCATCCATATTGATCCTGACTGAGAGACCACTACACATTTAGGAGCCAGAGATCCACACGATGGTTGGTTAACCCCAGTTGGTGCAGGCCTGTGTTGTGCAGCACAAACCCTTTGGCCGCAGGGTAACGTCCACCAGCTCCTTCTACCAGAGGAGCTTGCAGGCAGCTCCCACTGGGTACCAGCCATTGCACCACTAGCCTGGCCTTGCTTTCATCTAAAAGTGCAGCAAGAAGTTCTCATGAGAATATTCTTGAGGAACAGGGTTGCTTTCTTGTAAGAAAATTATATATTAGCTAGAAGGACAAAAATGGGGGAGCTCCTCTCCACAGACAGGATCTGCTCTGGTTTGCATAGCATGCCATGGGAAAATCCATCCAGGCTCCTTCCAGTGCTGCACAAACACAGGGTGCCCAGCATCTGAAGGTACATAAGATTTTCTCACTGTCTATATTTCTGTTCTTATTCTATCTCGTCAAATCAGTTATCTAATTAAGTCAACTGGTTTTGGTCCTTTCCTATGAAGATCCAGAAAGAAACCTACACCATCTCTCCCTTTCTCCTCCACCTCAGTGCAAAACACCATCTAACACATGATCTCACAAATAAACAATAAATAAATAAATAAATGCATAACATCATAAAGGTTAACGATGCTGTTCTTAACTGCCTTAAACACTAAACTACGCAGAACAACTCTAGTAGCTATGAAATAAATCATCAGAGGTCAACCAAAGCTGGTCATGGGGAATTCCAAGCTCTACCTTCTGACTTTTGCAAAGCAGGCTGTATTTACCCCAAAATGGAAGACAATTTATATAGTGCAAGAACCATAAAATGGATGAAGGTTTTTCAGAGACATTGGAGGTTAGCAAGCATCAGGTTTTATACTTAATGGAATATTTTTTAATAAAGATCACAGTATCTACAGAAAATAATGACAGAATTTAGTATCAAAGGTGTCAGGAATGAAGACCACATGGTTATTGTGAGAAATAACATTTAACCTTTCTCTTGTGGCTGATGGAGGCCAGTGCAGTATTTTATTATCAACATTGGCAGGTGATTTATTACCACTGTTTCTACTCCAGTAAAACCACATTAGGCTGTGCTTGATGTATCATTTGTTATCTTCAAACTCCCTATACACTTTCTGCATGCATAATCTCTTTCTTGTAACATACTTCAATAGGAAATGGTAAATATTTAAGTCATGATTCCAGATTCATCAAAAGCTTAGGGACTGAAATACAGTAGCTAAATGGATTGTGCCAGACAATACTTGATGCCAACATAAAGCTTAAGTCTTGCAAAGAGTGATGTAATACATCTGAAACATCAGCCATGCATAATGGTGTATTAAGGTAGATTCAAGAGTGGCAGAAAATAAATCATTAACAGACTTCAAAGGAGAACAGAACTTGATAGAATAAACTCAGGTCAGCTATCACAATGCCATTTGCCCGTGTAAGAGTAAACTTAACATCAAGAAACCCATGAAATAACTTTTCAGATACAACTGTAATAGGATATGTGTCTGGAGTCCTTGGAGCAGAAACAGGTTAATGGAAAAACTTCCACTAACTTCAACAGGGCCAAGTATTTATGTTGTATTTAACAGACAAAGGCTGTTGCTCAGGTATAAGTGGAAATACAAAGCTGGTCCAGCTAACTGTTCTATCCTGTTCTGGTGATTACCTTAATATTCTTCACAAACTCACTCAAAATAATTCCTCATTTTATAATAAAATAAAAAAAACCAAAAACATTACAGCAGGATATCAGTAACAGAGCATGCATACTGCTGGTTGCTAGAGATACACCTTTTTTTGACAGTGTTTTGCCTGTTAGGTACAAAAGGATAAAACTAGAGTTTTGGCAAGTTTTGCATCACTATTTCCACTTGATTTTACTTTCACCAAATTGCATCATTACATTTCCCTGCATTTCTTAGCTGAGGACGTACTTCAAACATTTTAATCAGTACAAGGAGAAAACCTGTTTTTACTGTTGCAACTTTGTTGCAAGACTTTGCTTTTAGCTGCTTGATGTAACATACACTGTAAATTATGTTTTTATTCCTGAGTAGAAAAAGTGTTTTATTTTTGATGCAGTTTTGTTTGTTGCAAATCTGAATTGTAAACCCATCTGAGCACATTAATTTAGTGAAAGCTCAGATCAGAATCCACACTGACAGCCACCCTCACTTAGGAAATTAAATGGATGTTAGTAATGATAAAATATCCACATTTATCTGAACAGCTACTTGTAGGATTTGTACAGATCTCAGACTGAAAATTCAATCACATTGCCCTTACATATATTGCACTAAATATCATGGCAATTCAAAGGCAACTTATTGTAATGCCTCTTTTCTTAGGAGGAAGTTCAAGAGTCAAAACAAGTGAACAAGAAAAAAGTCAACATCTTTTAATCAAAGACCTTTCTTATCTTGTCTGAATTTTGTGGTTGGATATGCAATGGAGAAGGCCAGGCTCTTCAAATGAAAATGTGGCAAGTTGTGTATTAGCACAATTCAGTTCTTGTAGAGCTTTCTTATTTCTCTAGATCTTTAGGATTAATTCTTTTCCACATCTGTGGGAGGAACTGCATCCATGCAGATCACCACTAGAGAATCTGAGTATTAAAGGTAAATACATAAAATTAAATTGGATAGCAAGAGGCCATAAGATTATCCTATAACTGAAAGAGATTTATTGATACATAAATGCAAAAGTTTGAGACCCAGGTGTAGAATATAGGAGCATCTTTTGACCTGGGGGACAAAAACCCTGTAAGGAAGTACGTGAAGAACCAAAATTCTGATAGTAATGTAGATGCGCATTGCAGATAATAATATTCCTTCACAGGATACTTTATCTGATTGAATCCTTCTAAAAGCCGTCACATTTGTATGCAGATTTTTCATCTGTTTCCTTAAGGAAACAAGGGTTATACAAATGCTTTGTCTCTTCTCTGACCAATAACTTTTCAATTTGTTGGACAATTTCCTCTTACCTTGAGAGATGGAAACAGATTAGGACTTCCACCAAGGAAAATCTGCAGCAGGTTACCCACACGTTTTCCTGTATGCCTGTAGTATGGGGTCAGGCATGTTATTAGAACTATACATGGAAGAGAGAGACTAGGACTATCTCACTGAACAGAGCGAGATATGTCTTGTTAGATACAGAGTAACCCGACCATAAGATACAATGCAAAACCCATCTTCTAAAAATTCTGTTGTTCAGTCAATAACTTGTGTAGTCGTATTTATCCCAGGAAAGTAAAATTAAGTATTTCTTAGTTTTGCTTGAAAATGGGCACTTATTCTTCTTGAGACTTAAGGTTTTTGTCACTACAGTTAAGATAGATGAACTTTTTTTTGGTAACACAGGAACTAACGTTCACAGAGTTAATCAAAACAAACAAAACCCAATGAATACTGTATAGTCTAAATAATAATTCCTTCAGCTTTTCATTTTGAAGTGTTTTATCTCGTCTGATAACAAAAATTCCTTAGCTGTCTCATTAACATGAATCCTTCCTTCATAATCAAGACATATCTTTTTATATGTAAAAACAACAATTAAAATATTTGTTAATGTCAGCCAAAAGTCTTCATTAGACTTCAATGGTGATGAAAAAAAATAATTAATGGAGACATTGCTCTTTTAACTTTCACAAATTAGAAAAAAAAAAAATCCTGTTTTATTAGAAAAATATTTGCGGGCCAGAAGGTGTCTGACTTTCCTGACGGTAAGAAATTAACTTTGTTTGCAGCTTTTCTTGCTTTGTCTTCTTTTCAAAGTCTGCTAAGGATATACATTGCTGAATAACAAGAAAACTTCAAAACAGAATAATCTCTTTTACCCTTGTCTAACAGTTTCTTCTGGTTAGAACAGTTCCTACCTACACCACACGCATGTGGTATGCTTTGCTTTGAAGTCTCATTAGATATGTATGAGTTCATAGTTTAGCAAACTCTTGAAATATCTTTTTCAAAAGCTCTGCTTGTCAGTGTGATATTTGACTAAACAAGTCAATTAAACTGAAGAAGATAAATTACATTCCAGAAGAAAGGTACCATTAGATAACTACTGCATATTCCTAGCAATTCATTAGAGTGCTCCTGAGTTTATCTTTTCCAATTTAGTATGCAAGGAAAATGTGATACTAATGAAAACAACACAGATTATTTATTCACTTAATCAATCAGTTTCAAACCTTTGAGTGACAAGTTTACTCAAGTTAATTGAACGTATAACTTTGTCAAATCCAAGCCTAGTGTAAGCACAGACAAATCTTGTCCTTCTGTAGTGTGGCACACAAAGAAGCGTTGCCACATACAGTACTGGTTCTGGGGAAGGCTTTTCTCATGACAATGAAAGACAAGCTACTTCATTGTTAAAAAACAGATCATCACCACCATATCCTCCTGCCTGTCCTACTGTTTTGAAAGATAAGTCTAATGGAAAACAGAAAATATATACATTCGCTTTTTGAAATTCGGAAGAAAATAGTCTCAAATTCAAAAAAATACAGCTTCATTTCTTAACATTAACTTACTGCTGTGCAGAAAGCGTTTTATTTCAACTTCAATTGTTTTTAATTTTTTTAAATTACGGGTGTGTTTTTGAAGTAAAAGAAATCAGTCACATGCAATCATCTTGAAACAACCTGGCCCTCTTCTTTGGGAGGAAAAATAGCCAAATTATCTGCAAATTAATTCAGTGACTGAAAAATTTATTCACTACTACTAAAGTGAAAAAAGGTGAAAACAAATTGGTGTAGGGTCCAGTTCAGCCATTATGTGAGTGCCTGTACACTTCAGCCTAACTTCTGACCACCTCACTTGTTATCCATCAAGAACAAAAGCTGGGAGGAAAAATGAGTACAGAGAAAAATCTTGTTCATTATGTCTGGTTTAAAGATTTTACTTCACAGATTCACAACTATTTCTCATGTGTTCTTGGTGGTCTGTGTATGTCTTGTGTTTCAGCTATAAAACACCATAGCTGAGTATTTGTAACCGTAGCTATCCTTGAATTATTCTTCACATCTGTGTTTTTTTCTACAGTTTTGAATACTTCAGGGGTTTTAAAGCTGTTTATTTTACTTTATTGTCTCTAGTTGTAAATTCCAACACTTCTGTAGATTTCATCAGCAGTGATGCTGCTGGAGAGATTTGTGTAAATGTCATTCTTAGGTAGTGGCCTTTGCATGATCAGGGCTATAGTTTACAGTTCAAGATTTATGAGAAAGACTGATTATGCCTGATATAATTCCACAATAATTTAATCAAGTTCAGTAACACAATCATGCATTGAATTTTTTGTCTGTTCCCACATTAAAATACAGAAAATTACTTTTCTAGAGAAATAAGAATTTCAGCTTTCCCAACAGCATGCAATACAAGAGGTACTGTCTGTCACGCGGATCATATTTAGCTGTATGGCATGAGTTCTAACTAAACAGAACACAAGTGGAAGAGAACATGATCAAATGGGACTTGGCTCAGCCACTTAAAATAGATTGTATTGCTGCCTTTGAATAATTCAGATCAGTTCCATGAATTAAAAACAAAACCAAAACCCCCAAAATGTCAACAACAACAAAAAACAGGCAAGGGAGAGAAAAGATAAAGATTCTACAGGTTGTTATTTCATGCTGGATATCTAGTACTAGAACAGAGATTATCAGGTGACTCGGTTTCTCATTATGACAATAAATATTCACAAGGCATAGGGATTGCTGCCTACATAGGCTGCAAGTAACGATAGCCACTGCTGTGATTCACAGCAGTCTGCTTTCAATATAAAATTTGGAAAGCAGATAATCAGTAGGTTGGGAATTCCCTTTGCTGATGAATATGCTACTTAGTTCACTTCCCTGCTGAGTTATTATTAGATGGCACAGTGTTATCAAATAAATATTTCACTTTTCAGCAGGAACTATCTGTCATTGTCATATGAATCATGAATCAGTGAAATTCTCCTTTTACTCTTATCCTCCCAAACGAAAAGGAAATACTGACTGCCAAGGTGCAGGGTTTCAGAGTTCTTGCTGTGCACAATTTCCCCCTCTCTTAGGTAGGGACAGTAGGAGACAATAACATACAAATGAGAGGAAGAATATATTGGGGAGCTACAGAAATAGGCTGATGTCTACCTGAAGAATCTGCCTATCCCGGTTACCTCTGCATATTGAGCAGTAAGACGGACTTTTTGGTGCAAGAGCCACGCAACACTGTGATGGGAATTATTTTGTTTGCAGCGAGTAATGCAGCGCTCTAAGTGCAAGATATACCATTAATACCAGCTGAACAAATCTTCTTCCTTTTCTCTTGCTAGTCAAATATGCATCTTTGTATCAGCCACAGAAATGCTGCAATGTGGTGTCTGCACATGATATTCCCATAAACTGTCTTCCCCTTCTCATGAAGTACGGTGATATTTGCATACCACTTTTTTCATATTTACCTTCCAAAACAGATTCAATTTTAAAGGCCATGAAACTTAAAGAAGAATTTTAATATGGCAAAAATAGACGCTGATTGTGTCAGAGAGACAAAAAAAAAGGTATTTTGTTGATTATAATTAAAGTAATTGGAAAGAATTTAAAGTTATAGTTCAAAGTCCTTTTGCCAAACTTAGTCTTACTTAGTCCTGCTTTGGGATAATTAAAATTGAAATGTTTTGAAGTAGTTTAAGGTTACTGTGTTTGAGATGATTAACAGGCTGGAGAACCTGCCCTATAAGATAAGACTGAAGGAGTGAGGTCTTTTTCCCCAGAGAAAAGAAGGCTCAGGGGAGACCTCATCACAGCATTCCAGTACTTGAAGGGCAGCGACAAAGAGGATGAAGAATTTTCTCTTCCCAAAGAGCCACATGGAGAATACAAGCGGTAACAGGCACAAGTTGCACTGGGAGAGGTTTCACCTCGATATAAGATGGAAAATTTTTACAGTGAGAGCAATCGTTCACTGGAACAACCTCTCCAGAGACATGGTAGAGTCCCCATCGCTGGAGGTTTTCAAGATGCAACTGGACAGGGTGCTAGATAAACTCATCTAGGCTTCCTTTCCCATGAAAGGTTCGACAGATATCTTTCAAGTTCCATTCCAACCTGGGCTAGTCTATGATTCCATGAGATAAGATTTATCTGTGTTCCAAGCTGTACTGGATGCTAACTTGGATAACATCTAACCAAAGAGGCAAGACTCCATTCCACTAAACACAGGCTTGATCACTTTACACACACATAGTTGGGCAGATTTTAGGGGTGGTACAAGATATGCTAAATCTGTTTATGGTTTTTGCATCATAAAAATATCAGAACACATCCACTAGTTAAGACCAAAGGTCTATTCCTATGTCCTTCCCAAATATTACTCAAAAGAAAACGTCTAGGAAAGAGTAAGAAGGCAGCAAGAATATGAGATATCTCCCCTCTAATACTCTCCTAACCTCCGATCATCTTCATTTCTAGGGATCTGATGACCCTATTTTTGTTTCTTCCATTTAGAAACCCTTTTCTAAGTGACTGCCCATTCTCCTCCTGAAGACATATACACTTTTTGCATCTACAACTGTTTTGGCGAAGAGTACTTGAAGTCTGTGATCTGCTGCTTGAAGGACAAAACTCCCTTTGTTCATTGTGAACCTGTCTGCTCTCAGCTTCATTTATTTATTTATTACCAATGGAAGCCTCAAATGACAAAATGTTGAGAAATCCCATGTTTTCACTTCTACATAGGAAAATAATTTAGTACGGAGTGATCCATTTATGCCTTCTGTCTCTCTCTTCCTCCTGTTAGTCCTCTTTCAATTTCATACCTCAAACAAAAACTCAGAGTATGGTGAGTTTTGGTGGTGGTGGTTTTGGTCTTGTTTTTTTTTCTAAATAAAAAATCACTCTTATAGGACTGAATGGTTTCTAATTCTTATTAAAAGACTGTGGGCATACATTTGTAGTAGATATATATCTGTAATTCACGCATTCAAAAGTAATATCAACTTTAAAACTCTAGTATTAATCAGTCGTGTTTGAATTGCATTGGAGAAATTACAATTTTCCTACTTTTAGAGTTGTGCAAAATATTATATGAATGTCCCTCCAAATAATATATTTTTTTTTATATCAGCCTGGGTCAGTAGAAAACAGCCATGTCTCAGCACTCTTTCCAGAGCTTTAAAAGTAATTTAAACAAAGAATTGTCTTAAATACAATATTAACAACAGATAATAAAATAGATTTCAGGTGATGAGATTTGGCAGTGGAAATTTGAGATAGTTGCACAGGTAACATTTTGCAGATTTTTTTTCGTAACAAAACAATACATATATTGAAAAATATATGTGATTGTCAAATTGCTGTTTTTGTGAGAATCACTATTTTTTCCATGTACTTCAGTTGCATCAGTTGACATCTGCTTTACACTCTGTTACACCTGGCTCCAACTCATAACTCTCATACAACCCTACTTAGTGTCCTCAGTGTATATATTTCCTTTTAAAACTTAGCTAGGTAATGCATAGAAAAACTTCTGTCCCTCACTATGAACAGTTAATATCTCACCTATCACCCACACACACAAAAAAAAAGAGGACTTTGAAATTCTCTGTTACTGCTGCAGCATTTGCTTTCTTGTCCTTAAATTTTCTGATACTGAGGTTTCTATAGCTGGGATTATGATGAATAGCAGACATGAACATATTAAAAATATGGGTAAAAAAAGCATGTGACAGCCTTATATACTTTGAAGGTTTTACTGGAAATTTCTTGGTCTACATTAAATTGGCTTACAGCTCTGCCAACACAGTTGGACTGTTGTGCCCAGGCAAGCTGGGTGCCGATAAAAGCACATAATGCATAGATATGAGCCTCATTATGTGGGTTCATTTTCCTTAAAAAGGTGGTAAGTTACCTTTATAGAACTGTTATGATAGGAGAACTGAATGTTACAGCAACCACACTTCTTAGCTGCTGATTAGTTTCATAGTATACTTTCCCATTTCTTAGTCATTTAGGAGTTGCATGTAAGTTATGAGCAGACAACATTAAGTATAAAGTATTTTATGGCCACGTATAAATATATATAATGAACATATGATGTTACTTCAATTTATTAAACTGTGATTAAACTTTTATAGCTTCATCCTCAATGATGCATAAATTGTATATCATATTCTATGTATGTTACACTATAATTTCAGATAAGAAATATTATGAAGTGGGTAATTTTGCTGTTGAAAAACTGTCACCAGAACTAATCAAAGCATCTCAAGACACTACAGAATAACTTGATTTCTTTTTTTTAAAAAACAGTTACTGTAATAAACCCAGTTCCCCAGATAGAGAGACAAGCTAAACATGATCTGTGTGTTCTTAATTTTGAACTACCTGCCATTTGTATTCAATCCCTATAAATTCTACAAAAGCTGTAAATAACTCTTCCCAACACTTAGAACCCTGGTGGAATTGTTAATCTTCAGAGGATGCAGAACTGGTTCATATACAATCTAGACACCGCTTCCTGGACTTACAGTTCGGAGTATACATACCTTCCTTGAGGATGCCTAACTTAGGAAAGGTAAGCTGGAAGGTGTGATTTCTGATCCCCCTTTTTGAATTAACAGCTAGCTATGCTCTGGCAGTGAAAAGCGTGGAATTACTTTGCAGAGTTAAATTGTCTTGGATTCAATCAAGAGCTAGGCTCAGCTTCAAGCTGGTTTAAATTTTGTCCCCATTTAGTGGAAAAGAAGAAGATAGCATGGAGTTTGACGGGGTACATGCACAATATTTCTTGTCTGTAAGAAAGAATAAAATCACTTGTGCAGAGAATGAAGAATGGAGGACAGTCTGCTAACATGCATTTACATGTCCCAAATTTCCGTGACAAAGTTATATATGCTCTAAACACTTTGAATTACCATGTTTGCTTCTAATTGTCTGATAATGGAAGAAAATATTATATACTGAGTAATCATACTCAGTATGGCTCACACTGAGTATGATTAGAGACATATATATATGTCTCTTGGTACAAATCTCCTAGGTGACTTCACAGGACATTGCTACACTATAATATAAGAATATTTACAGTTGTTCAAATATGAATAAATATAGTGTTATGATTACTTCAGTATTACTGTTGGCTGTGAATAAAATTAGGAAAATTACTAAATCCTGATTCATAAAGCATCAGAATTCAGATTCACATTCTGTAGACTATGGAAACAAGTCAATATTAGATAATTTTTCCAGTTATTTCTGTAAGTGCTCTCATTAATAATTAAAAGGCTAGGAAAAGAAGAAATCTGTTTCTAATGAAAGCTTATTACCATTAAATGAATAATAGATGATTCACCAGAATTTTTTTTACTTGTATGTTTTCTTACATTTATATGTCTATTATCAAGGTAGAAAAATGAAACAGAACACATGGCAGCCGGAGGTTCCCCAAGAAACACAGAAAGTCCATGGATATTGACAGCTCTGTCTGCTGAGGTGCTTTGAACATTAGAAACCGATTGTGTGGAAGAAAAGAGAGGGGGACTAGAAAGACACTAGAGGGACACTAGAAAGATGGGAGTACTAGATATTTAAGGAAAAGGAAATCTTTTGGAGAGAAGTATGTTTGGCATTCTCCAAAAGGCCAACTGTATTCTTACTTTTTTAAAAAGCAGGAGTATTGTTTGCATTTTACAGGTATTTTACAGATTATGCAACAGGTATGTTAACTTATTGCTACAATAATTTGTCTAGCAGTTGCAAGAATTTAATCTAGGAGGTTTGGAGTATAAAACCAACACTGCCAAGAATAAAACATTACTAAATTCTTGAGAATCTTTTAAAGAGTCCTGTCTCAGAGAGGGAAATCAACCTGAATACTTCTTTCCAACAGAACGGGAGATGAAGAAAAACAGAATACTTAATGGCAATCCCAGACAAGTCACTGAAAGCCTCTAGATTCCTTATTTCACAAAAAGAAATACTGACCTGGCCTTCAACCTGTGACTGGATTCACTGACATTTCTGTTCTCCCCTGAGTTCCATAGGCCTGGGCATCAAAAAACTGGCTGCTCCTACTTGGTTTTGGGAAAACAAAATCTCAGCATGCACTTTTCTTTCTGTTTTCTTTCCTCATCTATTTTCATCTTGCATGCTTTCCCCTGAACAAAATACCTCTTTAAATTTTGAGATTGCTTTGCTAACTCATGGTAGGGTTTTTATACAGGAAAAGATTGGGATATCCTACTTCTAAAAGCACTGTATGGTATCTGGAGTCAAACTTCTGACAATTTTGGAAATAATCAGCAGGTAACTAGCCTATATTTTCCACTTGTCATACACAGTCTTAGGAAAACTTAATTATGACATTTAATTGCACAATACCAATTATTTCTGTATCAATTTGCTGAAATAAACTTGGAGTCTTAGTGCTTCCATGTGCAGTAGCTAACAGGTACGACATCCTGAATTTACCTGGTGGGTAGGTAGCACCTTAAAAAAAGACAGACTGATAATTATGTCAATGTCATTCTTTCATCTCTCAGAAGCCTTCTGAAAAGAAAAGTCTAATTAGGATGACAAATAAGGAAAGGTCATAATGGAAAGATGCCCTTATGCAGCAGTAACTGTTGATAAGGATGCTGAAAGCGATTGAGTTCGTATGAAAAGATAATTCTCATTAGCAAGTAAAGAAAAGGTCTCATTATTTCCAGTCCGATAGAGCCCTGAGAAAACAGGTAAATAAACAATAGAAAACACACCAGAAACATCAGACTTCCCACAGATTTTTATACATCTTATTACTACTTTACTTTACAGTAATTAAAAAGATGATCTAAGAGTATTAAAGATTGTATTGAAGTACCTTAATGTTAACACAGTTCCAGTTTTACTCGGTGATGTTTTTTCTTATTTTTTGCTTCTGCATTAAAGTCCATCCTGCTAATGGATAGAGGCACTCCAAACTTGCTAGCTGGGGGATTACAAGTTTACAGTTAATTCTACAACCTCAAAATGACTGCCATTATGTCACTTATGACAGTAGGTTTGTGCAATAAGCAGTTGTCTAAAAGTTACTTTCCAATCCTTAGGCAGATTGAACCCTGTGTTTTTAACTGTTGGACCTTAAGCCCACAGGAAAAAAGTTCACCGTACTCAGGAATCTATTGCAAACAATTTGGGTGCCCAACAGACTGTTCTGTGTGCTGTAGATCTCCCTGTGGAGCAATGTTGAAGAACATGGCTATAATTTATTGCAAGTATTGATTACAATTGACTCATTAAGAAGGAAATCAATTCCTCTGAAGTATATAAATTCAAAAGTGGGAAATAAAAGTGACTGGAGATAGTGTTTTGCTATTCATGGAATGCCTTTAATACCAGGTTGTGAAGAATGAAACTGAAAAACCATGCTTATTCTTAATGTCCATGATTTCTATATTGCTGGCATCTGTCTCTTTACTACACATTCTGCATTCCTTTTTAGTAAACAGGATTATTATACTTTATACTCTGTAGTACTATTTCAACATATTTACAGTGTTATGAATGCCTCTCTCCATTAAAAATCCTCATCAACTCTTAGCAGTAAATATTTCTCATTCTGTTTTTCACCCAGAAATACAGGAAAACACAAAATGCAACACTTCAGGAATATTTGTGATGTTTAAATTAAGCCATTCAGCAATTCCCCACTCCATACTTCATATTCCATGTAAATGTATGATATAATGAAGTGAAATATCATTACAACACTGTTCACTTAATTCTAAGCTATTATTTGAAATTATTGTAAAATGGAAAAGGGGAGAAATTTCTAGCAAATAACAACATTAACATTTTCTTCTCAAGACATATTGTCTATATAATTTTTAACATGTTCTACTTCCATGTTTTGAGAACTTTGATTCTACTAGCTTTATGTTTCATTTTATGTAGAGTCATAATAAAGAATCAAAGCTCTCTAAGGTAAAATACATAATTAAACCATAAAACAAATTTTTAAAAATGTTTGTGTTGAACCTTTACTTTTGATGAAAGCTTGTGGGAAAAAAATTTAGCAGTTTCCAAGTTAACTTTGGACCCTTTCTGTTAAGACTTTCTAAAGAAAAAAATCATCCTGTTCCTTACCAACTTACGATTGACATGCTTATCAGTGTTTTCTCCAGTTCAATTAATTAGCCTCCAGTTCAATTAATTAACCTACGCTGTTTCTGCCAGAAGTCATGTGAGCTGTGGAGGGGTGCACAGACGTTGCTCATTTAGATCTAGCTGTGATCCTAAGGCCCAGTTATCTTTACAAAGGCATAGGAAGAACTAATTCTTTGGTTTTTAAGCCTGCTAGTGGACATACAGGTTTGGTCCTATTGGAAAACTCTGAATAGATGAGCTGAGGGGACGGGATGATAAAAAGCAATGAAAAAAATAGATTTGTTGTGGATAGGCAGAAAGAATTTGAGGTTTATCCACCACCATTAGTCTTTAAGAGCTTCAAATATCTTCACAGCCCCCCAGCAGACACCTGACAGACAACTCTTTACCCTTAGAAAGCCCTTTCCCAGGGTGTGTAGGAAAGTAATTGGAAGGAATTCCAAGAAAGGGGGGGCTTGGAAAGAGAATTAATGATAAACATCCATCCTATGCAATAAGTTAGGAATTTTAGACTTATCACATTTTATTTCTTCCAATCAAATTAAGTTGATCACTTTCATGGCAGAATGAATGATACTCGTCTGTAATACAAATGCGATCTTTATTTATAGTATTTAACTTCATCCCACTTTTCTTACTCAGTTCCTCTAAGTTTGTATTTGACATTTTCATTCTCTTCTGTCAAGGCAAGGCCTTCCAGCTTTGTGTCATTAGTAAATTTCGTTTACACTATCTTTCTTCTTGTGTGCCAAGATAACTAATTAAATGACTTAAGATTTATTTCAGTAACTTTCCTGCAGCCTGATACTCTCCCCTTTCATCACAACCAGTTGCTATGTCTGATTTACCAGTTCCTTACAACCTTACAATTAATATGCCAATCAGAGTTTTCTCCACTTCAGTTAATTTCTCCCTTGCTACTATTAAGCATTTCTGGATTACTACTGCAGAACACTGAAGAACCATGCATGGAAGTGCACAGCTTTAGCAGCATCTGCTTTTCTCTAGTCACACATACAACTGAATAATTTGCATCAATTCTGGTTTTTCTCATGAGGAATGGACTTTCAGTAAAACACAGGACAAGTTCACAGCTATGTATGGTACGTGGACAGCTCTAGTGCACACAGCTATGTTTAATTTCTATGATTTGTTTTCTTGTTTGTTTGTTTTTCAAATAGCATAAAATTTAACTGCCATGGGAGTAATGGATTTCTGCATGCTGAAATTATTCTTTTGGAACAAAATAAACCAAAATAGCCCTTAGAGGACTACTCTACACTTTGTGGCAGAACTTACATGTCAAAGGGAAATATATAAAAGGCTTATCCGGAAGAAAGCATCTATACCAGTCCATACCTTTGAGAAGCTATCTCTAGCAAGTGCTGTCAAAGGAGCACAATAGCATTTTCCTGGCGCATATCCACTACAGTGATTCTCCTTTGCCACCTGTCTTATGTTTCCATCTACATCTTTGCAAATATTTAAATGCTATAATTTACCTAGGACTGGCTTGTGCATTCACTTTCCAATATTATAAGCAACAAGGATAACCCCTCAAGCAGCCCTGCTAACCGAAGTAGGTCGTATTTCCATCAACCCTTATCCTCTTGTGTTACTAGTTTATCCAAAACCAACCTGATCAGCTTTCTCTATAGTGTAGCACTGCAAGCAGTTACATTTCTCTCACTGTGAGCGTAAGTCTAAGGAGGACACAGGAGTAGAAGTATGTAGCAGCTACTTTCAGCGATTGCTGTGTCTTGTGCTTGCAAAACATGCAACTCAAGGAGTACGGGTCCAAGGCAGCAAGGAGCATTCAAGCTGTGGATATGTGTAATATTTGACAACAAGTATTTTTTAAAGTTAGTTTCGAGCTGAACAAGCTCATTTTGTGGCCAGTGTTGATGAAAAAATTATGAGGTGAAACAGAAGTGGAGGGAGAAAATCAGGGAGAAATTGCGTTGCACTGTGGCCAATGAGGTAGCTTGCATTCTGCAGCGGAGTCTCTGAAAGTCTTTATTTTGGGGTTTTGGAGCTTCTATAAAATAGTTGATGTCAAAAAGTTCCTAACCTTCAATCAATAAGACTACAACCTATGTTTATATGTTTATGCCTGCTGATGGTTTGCCTTTATATATTTGCTTGTAGGTTGGAATTCATTGCTTAGGACAACCGCTAGCACAACAAAGGAGTAGAGCTGAATTCACAGCTAGGTTTTTCTACCAACAGTGTAATTCCATTTACTTCAGGTACATTTGCAATACAGTCAACTCAAAAGTTTACGATACTTGTCTGAAATTTCACTGCAAGTATTTAAGTTCTTTCATTTTAAACTCTTAATACCTTCTGAAGTAATAAAAATCCGTTAATCTGTATCTGAATAAAATACAATAAAACAGCAATAAATCTTGTGCAAGTCAGAAACAAAGCATTTCTGTCTTGGAAAGGTGGCTTCTCTCAAATTGAGAACTGAGGCCTCTTAGAGATGCTAAATGTAAATACAGCGTAATGGCTACCTGAGACACAGGAGATTTTTATTTATTTTCCTCTTCCAAAGCTTTATAGAAATAACAGAAATATAGAAACCTAGTTCAGAATCACCAAGAGGCTACTGTTATAAAGTGAGGCCACAGAATGGTATCTGAATCTCCTTATGACAAATATATTTCAGACAGACAACAACATCATATACCTTAGCTCAGCAGTTACAGTTTTCATCCCAAATGTGCCAACAGCCTAAAGAGGTGACAATAGTATAGTCAGTGCATTAGCTATTTTTATCTGAGGTATGCTTTTGACTATGGACATGGGTGTTAATAGGCTTACACTGTGTTCAACTTACAACCCTGCTGACTTTACATTTAGCTATAAACCCACAACTGGGCTCATGATCAACTTTTTGAGTTATTACTGTAATGTTAGACTTCAGTTACATAACTCTAGCCAATCATTTAATACATTATTTTGGATGTATTTATTTATGAACTATTTTTTAAAAATTCTATTCCTTCATTAAACATACCAAGCCAAATAACCTATGTCACATCTTGAATTATTTTCAGCAACTCTTAAAAAGACTGCCTGAAAGCCAACAGTGGTCAGCCTTAGCTCATTCATTGAATTTCATAATTCTCAAACATTCGACAACCAATATGGGTAACCAGTCCATTTTATTCTGGTGAAGTTCCAAAAGTCAATGGACTTCATGCGTTTAAGGTATCAACCTATAAAACTTTCAACAGCATTTTCTCTTTATATACAGCTTTTTACTGAACAACTTCCTGCTGCTTAGTGATAGTGTCAGTGTTTTCGCTCTCCAGTAAAACTATATATGTTAGTTAACTTCTAAATTAAGTCAAATTGTAAGCTACATGAAAAGTTGAAGGCATGGGGTGGCAAAAAAAGAATGCTGTGGCCTCCCTGGACAGAGACAGATGATTGATGGTAGTGGCAGTAGAAATATTTGCCTTTTACATTGTAGACTTTGGACTAGAAGCTCAAGCAGCACAAAATTGCTAAGCCTAGTGATTAGGGACTAATTATTAATCTAAGGAATAAGACTCCCTTCTTTCCCCCACATCCCTTGCATTTTATTTTGTCACATTTTATCCAATGTCTGTCTAATGTGAAAATTGTGAGGAGTGGAACAGGAACTTAGCCTTTTTTAGAGCTATACTTCTGCTGCTCTGTGTTCATAAACCCTTGCACCACTTTGTCATAGTGTGCTCCCCTCTCTGATCTCTCACTCTACCAGCATAGCCTGCTGGTGCATAGGATGCTCTCCTCTCTCCTTAGATTCTGAAGAAACTTAAGCAAAAGATAGATGCACAGATCAGTTCAGGTGCTGCTGCACATGCATGCATGTCCAAGCTACCTAGAGAAGTGCAGAGTGACTTGGTTAAATGCTGATCTCCCGATAACTCTACCAGAACTATACATTATTTACAGTTTGGGTCTTACTCAAGCAACCACATAAGGTCTAAAATCAAGATTAAATGAGGAAGTGAGACTCCTACTCAGTTCTTCTTAACCTGCACAGGACTTTCTTGACAAAGAGTCAGAAGTGCAGTAGATACTTTAATTCCCTTCACAAAGTGCAACCAGGACTTCTAACTTCAGTACTGTACTTTCAGAAAGAAAGAAGAAAAGATATTGTCTTAAAATACTTTAAAACAGTGACCTGGAAACCTGGAAAAAAAGTGGGACAGATGAAATCAATTTCTTTTTTTTCTTATTTTTGGGTGTAAAATTTTTATCTACTTGGGACATTCTCATCTGCCAGATAAGATGTTCAGAGCACCCAGCAGGATATCCCCAGTGTAACTATTCTAAGACTTGACATACACAATAACTGATTCTTAACTGAAACCTGTCAAAAATTCATTGGGTTCATTCATTTAATGTTTTAATTTTTTTTTTTCCTTGGGATGATGAGTATTTAGATTTTTTTCCTTAACTTTCTCACTACTTAACTTTTTAAAATCTCAGGTTTTTTAGTTTAATATCTAGTCCTGACAATTATTGACTCTGAAGAATCCACTGAAACAAAACAGAAAGAACTCCACAACCCTTTTTTTTTTTTTCCATTTTCATTTAATAACCATATTTTAGAGTTACTAGATTTTTTATTTTTATACCATAGACCTTCATATTTCATAAAAGCTCACTGCAGGATATAAAAGTATCAATTTAGCAGATACCTTCCTTTCCTAATCTGAAGTCTGAACTCTTGCCTGTTTTTAACTTACAGAAATGAAGTCCCCAAAAAAACTGTTTGATGGCGGGCAAGGAGGGAGGGTGGAAATCAATTCCTTTTATTCCCACAAGTACATCTTTTGTTAACTTTATGGGAAAAGTAAAAAAAACATAAGGTCATGTGGTTAGACTTAAAAAAAAAAAAGTTGTTTAAGCCCCAGTGCATCTAGTTAAAGTTCATTACAGGTGAAACCACAGATGAACACAAGAACTGACATGTAGTGACGTACTAATCACCAGATCATACTTAGATGAAAATGTGCAAAATAACGAGCACATTTTTCAGTATCTCCAGTTGAATGCTTAAAGGAAAGCTAAAGTCAATGCACCTTACAATTAATCACTACAAGCGTGTATCAAATGCACTACTTTCTCTCCTGAAGGACAGTGCTGCTGTTCATGAAGACTGGTAGCATGAAACGAATGTTCTCAGAGAAGTGACCCTGAAAGTTTGGATGTCAGTACACACACAATTTCTTGAAATGCATTTTGAAAATCTATGAAAATTACGGTGTCTACATACACACATCTCAAGGCAGACCACCTCCATAAAGTACCTTCCAGCCTGCCCTCAGTAAGGCTTCAATCTTCTGGGAGAAAAAGCTCCACTGAACTCTAACAAACTATTTTAGAGATAGTCCAGTAGATTAATTTCCCTCCCACACATTGTATTTTATCGTCAGCGTTCATTTGGCAGGTTCATTTTCTAGGTAGGTTTCTTTGAGAGAAGTTTTAGAAATTCTGTTCATAGGGGAATCTAAGGACAGATTAATAGGCCTGCTTCTTATTTCATCTATTTTTCTAGACAAAAAGAGAAAGTCTAATTCACAGAGTGTTAAGTATCAAACAGTGAAATTCTGCTTTTGTTACACAATTTTAAGAGCAAGACCTTTAATTTCCCAGGCTCTCTTGGACATTCATCAGACATTCGTATTGATTTCTTAAGTGAATGAAGAATCCTTGGCTTAAAACTCCATGTAATAGCCTGAAGGACAAAGCGTTTCAAGGAATAAACTTCTAAAGTTTCATAGTAGGTATAATGCAATGACAGACATTACAGACATTAGACATGCACTTGATAGCTTTAATGTGTATGGTGAAAATGGACAAAAAATGTAGCTGTGATATGGAAAACATGGCAGATCCCAAACTAAAACTCATTTCCAGAATTGAAATTTAGGCTTACGCTACTTTGTCTGCTTTCATATTATCAACAGTTATCTTTGTTTACTTTGATACAGTCACCAGTTTTCCACGATAGCAATAAAAATTGCTTGAGACAGGGATAGCTCTATGAAGTAACGTGAGTAAAACATAAGCTTATCAAGTATTTTAGACTGAAAAGCCAGACACAGATGCCTACCTGCATCTGGGTATCATTTAATAGTAAAAATTAACTCTGCTTTTCTGCATACTTTGTAGAGAGTTGGTAATTTGGCTTAGTCAATTCCACTTTGGGCAAGGACTTAAAAAAAATGCGGCAACACTTTGTGTTGAAAGGATTAGGATCTGGTTTTGGATCCGTAAGATTGTCTTTCAGCAACCAGCAAAATCACAATTTTCTCTGTGCCCTGTCTCTACAGATCCAGAGCTTTGAAATGCCCAATACTTAGTATTAGCAGTGCATCCACAATCACATCCTTAAAAAAAACCATAGAGGATAGTTTGTCACAATTGTGTGAAAGTTCACTTCAGGTCAAAGATTATTGCCAAAGATATGTTCTCTGTTTCTAAGTCAAATTCCCTGTGCTCAGACAGACACAAAAAAGGACTCACTGAAGCAATGACTTCTGTACAGCACACAGCTGAGAACGTGAAGAAATTGAATAGCACAATAAAGTACAAAAGCAGCAAGGCAGGGGTTAAGCTGTAGCTGTAGTTGCAAGCTTCAGTGTACTTCAAGGTGAGCACATTTTTCCATGGTCAAACATATCAAGAGCTGCTCACTGGGAAAATAAATGAGGTAACACCTTGGCCTGAATTATAAGCATGGCTAATGACAATCCTGCAAAGGTCTCTTTCAGAGTTGTAATTAGCTCTGAACTCAACCGGAACCCTGTGACATATCTCAGACAACGTTAAGAGATGCAGCCTCCAAACAGACTTCAGGCAAATGGAAAACAAGGACAGTCTTATATATCAACAGGTTCACAAGTGAATTCCAAACTTCAGGAGCTTGTAGCATAGTAACTGAATTCACAGCAACTTTGAAGATTCTCTTATTTAACACTGTATTTTTACAAAAGGAAAGCATCTAATACATTTAGGATTTGTTTTGATTTTTTTTAATCATAAAAATGAAGTATATTTTTCCTTTGTTGACTATCTTTGAAGAAAATATGCTAAACTCTATCACTTTCAAGAACACAGCTTTTACCACAGAGATTAAAACAATCTGAATGTTACCTTGTTCTCTTTAGAATCTGCTTTATATCTCCCCAAGTGATTTCATTACTATACACCACTGAACTATATCTGCATGTCATTAGGTGTAGTTTAGCTTTCCAATCTCTAGAGGTCTCTGCATATCACATTTTGGCTCAGCGACATCTCTGCAAGAATTGCATTTTGAAGGTGAGACGCAAGAATTGCATTTTGAAGGTGAGACTGAAGAATTGCATGAGAAAGGTCTGCTGGCACCAGGTCCGACTCTGACAGCACCGTCACGAGAATTTAGTTCTCCTACTGATTTAGAGAAGCCAAGAAGAGGGAGAGATTTATGCTGTAGCATTAGCTAACGCCAGCATTGCACAAGTAGGAACATTTTACATTTTGTCCTTAGAATTCAGGTGATCACAGCTGTTAACATTCAGCTAGAAATTGCTGAATTTGGTGATGTACAAGGATGGCTGCTAACCGCAGCTACCAGAAATATTACCTTTTATACTCTAACGCTCACCACATCTAGGTTGGTGTTGTGGTTTTGTTTAGTGAGGGGGGGCCTAAGGTGGAAGCTTCTGTAGGAAACTGCTAGAAGTTGCTCCCCTTTGTTTAGTGGACTCGGACGGGCCTAGGGCGGACCTGCTGCTGGCCAAGGCCGAGCCAATTGGTAGCAGAATGTCCCATGATAACGCCTCTGCGATACCGTATTTAAGAAGGGGAAAACAGGAAAAAAAAAAAGGGGAAGACAAGATGTGAAGAAGCTGAGCGGGGGCAGAGGCACAGGCCTCACGGGCCTTGCAGGCCTCACCCTCTGGCCTCTCGCCAGGCGGCCAACTGGATCCAACTCAGCCCGGCCCGGCTGCAAGAAGTGGAGAGGAGATGAGATGGAGGATGTGAAGAGATCCTGAGAGGCGTCTGCCAGCCTGTTGTGAAGAACAAACTTTTCTTGTGAGAGAAACAGCTGCAGACGCCAAGGTCAGTTCAGAAGGAGGGGGAGGAGTAATGCGGCTCCTGGCCAAGATTCCCCTGCAGCCTGTGGTGATGACCATGGTGGAGCGGGTTGTCCCCCTGCAGCCCATGGAGGTCCACGGAGGAGCAGAGATCCACTTGGAGCCCGTGAAGGACCCCACACTGGGGGAGGTGGATGCCAGAAGGCGGCTGTGGCCCGTGGAGGGCCCGCTGGGGCAGCCGTTCTGGAGGGACTGCACCCCGTGGAAGAGATGACCTACGCCGGAGCAGTTTCATGAAGGACTGTGGCATATGGGTGGGACCCCACACTGGAGCAGGGGAGGAATGTGAGGAGTTCTTCCCCCGACTATGCAGCAGCGGCATAAAACATCGCGTAATGAACTGACTGCAACCCCCATTCCCTCTTCCCCCCTGTGCCGCTCGGGGGGGGGACGGACAGTAGTAGAGAGAATGTTAAGCTCGAGCTCGGGAAGAGGGAGGGGTGGGGAGGAGGTTTATCTTGTTCTCTGTCTCATTATCCTGCTAGTTTTAGTAATAAATGAATAGTTTTCCCCAAGTCGAGTCTGTTTTTGCTCATGACGGTAACTTTAAGGATTTCTCCCTGTCCTTATCTCAAACCTCGAGCTGTTTTTCTTCTATTATCTCCCCCTGTTCTCAGAGGGTGGGGGGAGTGAGAGAGAGACTGCGTAGTCTGGTCCCGATTGGGGCTGAACTACGACAGTTGGTTTCCTTTTTGTTTTCTTTTATGGTTGATCATTTTTTTTCCTCAAAAAAAAAAAAAATCTTTCTGATTCAAATCATTATGATTTAACTAACCATAGAAGAATTTGTTTACTATAATTCAAATGTAGATGCAGTTTCTGGATAGATCACATCTGCCTTCCACCTGTACCTTAGCTCTCATCTCTTGTCTAGGAGCCTGCTTTCTAGCTGTTGAGTATGTCTTTCCTGATTGACTCTGTACTGTTATTTATATCCATAGTATACTGAACATATAAAAAATGTTATATATACACATAAGGAATAGACTCTGAAAATAAGAAAAAACATCCAAGGAAGCTCAAAAAAGATTAGTTCCTTCCTTTATGTGAAAGGATCTTAAGGCCTCCTCAGTACCTCACACCAACTTTACATTCAGAAACTAATCAAGTCTTTGCCTATGAACAGATTAAAATAAATAAGATACCTGCAACTACTCCAAGGTATTTTTGACTCTCAAGACCTTTTTCAGGCATTTCAGCCTTCACTAACCACTCCACAAGTAACTTGGCAGAACAGTTAGTTGCTAAGGCAGCCAAATTCAAAGAATAGCAGAGAAAAGCAAAACCAACTTTGTTGTAGACACAGCTTCTGCAAAGATAAGAAAGAATAGTGGCATTTGATTTTATTCTTTTTCATGTAGGCTGCTACAGCCATTACAAAGATATGGAAAAATTAGGGGAGCTCACTCTTATATTGCAGCTTACACAATTTTAATAGACTTATAAATAATTATTTTATGTTAAAGTAATAGTAGTTCTTCGATGTTTATTAACCCTATATTGCTTCTTGGACCCTAGTTCTACTCCTTACGGTGCTACATGCAGAAAATAAAATTCTCTCAGTAAACTGTGTGCTCCTGTTCCCTCAAATTCCTCTTTGGCACTAGGAGGCAAGAGAGGGGTACAACAATGGCTTGCAGAGGAGAGAAAGACAGACCTTTCAGTAGCTGTAGTTTTCTGACTTTCTTTACTTTGAGAATCAGTAATGTGCTTCTCACTGCTTGTGACTAATAGGTGGTAAAACAATACAGAAATAGGTGCTAGTCAGCAGTTTTTACAGAAGAAACCAGGAGTTGCCCTGTTTCTATCCTGAGCATCACATTTCCTCCATAATGATCTGCCAGTCCTGGGCCTTCAAAATTTTGTAATTTCTCCACATACAAAGTTTTCTTGAGATATAGACTACAATTGTGTTCTAAGCCTCCTTCTAACCTACCTAGGACAGTTATTCCTCAGGAATTCTGCACAATATTAAGCCATGACATTGGATTCTCAAAACTCTGCTAGCTTTTTTTTTTTTTAAGCAAAGGTTAACTGACTGAGCCACAAAAGGCCTGTTCAAGCTTCAGAAGCATTAGTTGTACTTGTCTTAGATGCCACTCCATGGATTGTTGTTGTTTAAAATGTCAAAGTAACCTATACACAACACTTCAAGTACCTTTTTTTCCCTCCTATGAAATTTAGTTTTCATTGACATAGCTGTAGGACATACAGAACATTTAATGATTTAACTTTTCACTTTTCAATATCAAATTTCACTATAAAATTCTCTACTAAACTGTTTTATCTTCTAAAACAGTAAGTAAATTTTGATAGACCTGCCTTTCAATTTCTTTAATTGTCTGATCATGCTTTTCCAAGGAAATTGGGAGAAGGGCAGAAGTGAATCTCAATGCATCTCAACTTGGCATTCTGTACTACACCTATGCAGAAAATCATTCTTGTTTCTTTCCAAAAGTCTACCAGGAAGTTCCACAATTTCAGTGATGTAGGAGAACAATTTTAGCAATTTCCATTAATAACTAACCTCATGTTTGCTTAAAAAAAAAAAAAAAAATCTTAGTACTAGTACAGCGTATGAGTTCACAGAACTATGCCACTTATTGCTTATTGGTAGCTGGAAAAATCTGCCTTTAATGAATGAATACATCTCTTATAAAAAACTTATAGATATAAGCAGGTTATCTAGTATAAGAACAAATAATAAATTTTCTCATATCATTTAGAAATTAAGTATTTAAAAAAGAAGAGCTTATGTTCACCTTGTTATATAAATTAATTGAAACAGAAATATTGAAACCAAGAGTCTTTAGTCCTGCGCAGGGACTCAAGTGTAATAGTATGCATAGTATTTGCAACAGTTTTGAGAAGTCATCAACATTACTGCTTTTAGATTGTGTTAGGGTTTTCAGCTGCCCAGGCGTGTTCATATTGTTCAATTTTTAAGCAATTCAATCTCCACTAAACTGTTCCAGCAAAGATGTTGTCAGAAGAATCCAAGAAGTGATGCATTGTATAACAAGATTTTATCATTTTTTACTAGCTGCAATCATTTCTTCTCATTGTGATAGGTGCTGTGAGCATATACAACTCTGCCAATAATCCTTGCTCAAAGGTTTCCAAGGCAAAGAGGTTGATATCTGTAGTGACCCTTGTAACAGAACATCAGCAGATTTGTGGAGAGGGAAGTGGGTGGGATATGCTTATTTTTAGCAACTGAATCATAGTAACCGAGATGTGTCTTGAATTATGATTTGAAAGCAGAGAAGAAAATAACCCTATGGATTACCTTAAGGGAATTCCCAAAACAGAAAGCAGCAAAGAGGAAGGAGACTCAAGGGCATTGTAGAAGGCAGTAGTGAATTTGAGAGCACTGGTATAATAGTACAAAAACACAGGAAACTGCTTTAAAAATGGAAGACAAATGCAGATGCAGGATCCAGAAATTTGATACCAACTATTTCAGAAAGACAGTGTGATCCATTAAGAGTAAAGAGATCATCCATCACTTTTTTTAAAAACAGATATAGTTAATCTAGAACATATGGCATAAGGGATGATTGCCATGATTGCCATGAAGAACATCAGGATGAGCTTGAGTATGAAGACAATAACATCTAGTTGCTTAAGAGAACAGGACAACTGGTATGTTTAAAGATATATTGTCCATTTCTGCACTGCTGGAACATTAGAGTGCAGTTTCTTGGTGCAAGGATTTGTCTGTTACTATACAGCTGTAGAGTGATTAATAGCAGAAGACTTTTGAAATTTACACAGCAGAAATGATTATTACACTTCCTAGTGTAGGAATGCTTCAATTAGCACAAAAGTGTGCAGTCTTCGTTAGTTAATGTAGGGATTTTGGGCTGTCTGCTTGTTTTTCCTTACATTCAGAAATGCTTTGTAAATTATACTACATAAACTGAAGTAAATTTGTGTATGTGGTACACAGGTCATCACAGAGCATTTGGACTATGAACTTTATTATTTGCCTGAGGAAGTAATTCAAGAGGTCCAAGGCTATCAATCTTACATTCTGTCCAACTTCAGAAGAGAAAGATATTTCCTGGAGGGATTCTCTGAATAGTTAACTATTTTTACTCCCTTAAACATACCTGTGTAAATCCCATATATTCCTGTCCTCAGTAAATATGAAACAGCAGTCATGAAAAAGAAGATGACAATAAAGCCATCGGTAATGACAGTGGATTTCTTCCCTAGTTGGAGAAAATAAAATATTTTTATAGTTCTCCCAGTATAGGAGATAAAGATGATCCAACCATTAAAGACTAGTAGGAAAAAAACCAACTTACTAAAGGACTTAAGGAAGATGCAACCTGAGAAATACAAGTTAAGGCTCTTGTGATACAGGCTGAACTGAAGAGCTGGAGAGCTGAAGAGCAGATATGAGACTTAATATGTACAAAGTTAATTCAATAACATACTTGTGCAATGGAAAACAAACAAACAAAACACCTCTAACCCAACACACTAGCCAGAAAACGAGTATCTGTTGCAGAGAAGGAGGTATGGAACAAGGTACAAGAATCACTTTAGTCACTTTGTTCATTTGGATGAGCTGACGAAACAATAGCTGACGAGTTTTGGTGGGTAACAAAGCAAATTTTTAAAAAGAAAAGATGAAAAATGCAATATGCGTGAAAAAATCTAACTTCTAAAAGAAATAGTCAAAGGTCAGGGGAATCAACTAATGTTACGATGAGGTACTTAGCACTCAAATAAATTTAGCATTTATTAAAAAGTCCATTCTTTTGAGAATCCCACAAAAAAAAAAAATCTGTTGATAGCTATCCTTCAGAAGTCAGGAGATGAACTGGATGAGAGTAGTAACTCCCAGGATATACAGGATAAAAGTTTGGAATAGAGAGGTGAGGGTCAGAAGATAGCACTACAACTTTCAAAAACCAACATACATAAACATAGTCAATGCTTGATAAAATGTGTCCTAGAAGGTCATCTGGAAGTCTGTGAGAAGTACCATGGTGCATACACCTCAGTAAAATATTAGCACTCGTATGATGATAAGAAAGTTATATTTCAAGGAAAAAAAAGGCCCTTACTACTACTGTAAGGGCCTTTGGGTTAAGGAGTTGATTATATGACTATTTATACATATTGACAACTAGAAATCAGGTATACTCTCAGTTCAGTAATCTTTTCTTCCACAGATCTTCATATAAATAAAGAAATGCATATTTTAGCTCTTTACTAGGATTTTGTTTCACATAATATTTGGAAGTTGGTAATCTACTTCGCATGTTTAGTTTTGAAGGAGATCAATGCACTGTAAGTAGTGCATGACTCGCCTGAAGAGAGAGAAAATAATCTCAAAAGGATTCCTTATTTGTCCGATTGAGTTTGTGATGTTTTTATCATTTTACCTGGTATTTGCTTAGTAGCATCAGTTACATTCCGTTCTGTAAAGTGCTGCCCCCTATTGCCAGCAAAGAGATTCTTAATTAAGTTGCTATTCTCAATCTTTAACCAGAGGTTAAATTCAGAGATGAGGAAAATTCTCTATCTCACGCAGTGTGAACTACATTGCAAAATTTGTCTCAACAGTGACAAAAATCATTTGAATTTGTACATTATGCTTAGTTTTTAAAAAAAAATTAGTTGCTTTTCAATTTTTCTGTCACACAGGTGGCAAATAACTATTCTATCTTAAGTGATAGAACAAAATACATTAAGAAATTATCTTTGTAGTACTAATCTATTGTAGAACAGACACAATCTCAAACTTTATAATCTAAATATTCTCTAAATTCTTCACCTCTGATGGTGGAAAAATATATTTCATCAATGTATTTCTCCTCACACTCAAAAAAAATTTAATTTACAATAGAAAAAGAATCCACTGTTCATTACTTTTTTCACTGTCCAAATCATAAATCCCACGTGATTTTTTTTTCTTTTAAGTAGTACATAATTAGGAAATGGATGAAGCATTTCTCAGAGTTATAAAGTTGTTGCTGCTTTAGGATAGTTGTTTCCATCTCTAACAGGTTTTTCTCTAGAATAATCATGGCCCCAGCAATAGTATCCTCCTACCATTGGAGGGAGCCAATAGCACTTGTTCAGAAATTCTCTTTCATGAGTCTCTAGTCTGAAGAAGCCAACTTTTTCAGCACTGAAGTAGTTGAATTGTATACTTAAATGCTGCAGCTCTCTCCGCTTTTCGTAACAAAGACAAATTCTAAAAAATAATGGCCTATTGCTTATGATACAGTCTAGCTACCCTTATTTTTAAGTATTAAAGAAGCTTTAATTTAAGCTTATTTTGAAATTTTTATAATAAGCGATAAAAGTTTACTTTATAAAGCTGTCACATACACTTTTTTTAAAAGTATGTATTAAATACTAAATATCTTTACAAGTTTTTAAAAAGTTTTATTTTAAAATCACATTCCGCCTTATCATGTGATTTAACTCTACAGTTAGTGAGCAGAAGGAGGAAAAAAGTAATACAAAAGTGTTGTATTGTATTTGGATTCTTTAAATGTTGTTTTACTTGTGCACCAAGACTTCTCCCTTATTCTAGAGACAGGGAAAAATATACAACAGTATTGGCTGTACTTTCAAATAAAATACTGGGTTCTGAACAGTCAAAAATAAGATCAACTGAGGACCCACAATGCCTATATACAATACCTAGAAATGTTTTGTTATTTTTTGTCTCAGTGTAATTTCAGTTCCATCTAACCACCACATAGGTATAGGAGACCAGGAAAAATAGAAAATAAGTTAACATAATAAACCACCAAGGCTTTGCTCTAAATAAAATTAAATTGTTGAGTTAAACACTAGTCAGAACCAGAAAGTAAAATAGATTAATCCAGGTTGTATTCCAGCTTGTAAATATTTATAATCTATAACTCAAAATAACTATGTATGCCTTTCACAGCCCTTTTAATTTTTAAAGTGCTTTCTCTTCACAGAAGGCTAGATTAGAAGAGAGAAGTAAGGAAGACTAAAGCCTCTGTAAGATTTCTGGGCATATTGAAAGGGCACAAAAGAGTGGGAAATTGGTACAAGGTATTTACCCTCCCTTACTCCTGTTCACTAACTTAACTTTGGATGATATATCTATGACAACAGACATGTCACCAAGTTATCATTATAGCAACATTACAAAGTCTCAAGTGACCTCAGCCAAAACCCTTCAGTTCTGGAAGGAGTCCTTTTTCTCTTACTGAATAGATCTACTGAAGTTCTGGGTTGACTGCACCAGGTTCACTGAAAATCAGACCAACCCAGACATTATGCTTATTTCATTACTTTCATACTTCTCTTTGCATTTGGAGTATCGGGGGTATTCCAGTTAGTAAAAGGAGTAACAGCTGACTGATGATTCCAGAATTACCAAGGTAGGCTATAACAGAGAGCTTCACTGCAATCAGGTGACAACTATTCTTTTGTAGCATTCCAGGCTTAATATTGTAAAATGGATGGGTTGTTTTCTTCTATATTTTAAGACAACAGTATATTCCAAGAAGCTAAACTATTAGTCACTGTGCCTAACTTGCCAGCAAAGTATTGTGTGTCTTCTCACAGAAGACGACTGTGAGAACAAACCGTTGCTCTCCTTGATGTGCTTTGAGATACGCAATATGCAAACTACAAACACATGCAAGGATGTTTACAATACTGTCTCTGCTTTTCATCAGGTCTCACTCTTTCAAAGTGTCCTGGTTTAAAGATGTAGCCTAAATAGGAAGATTTAGTAAAGGAAGTTAAGGACTGAATATTTTCAGGTGTTGTTTTCTCAGTATTCAACCCATCTGACTCATTTTTAACAACTCTTAGCATCACAGGATAATTCAAGTTGGAAGGAACTTCAGGAGGTGTCTACTTCAACCTCCTGCTCGCAGCAGGGTCACCTTAAGGTAAGATCAGGTTGCTCAGGGCTTTATCTTGTAAACCCCAAAGGACAGAGACTGTACAAGCTCTCTGGGTAGCCTGCTACACTGCTTGTTTTTGCCATGGTGAGAAAGCTTTTCTTTCTATCCCAACTGATTGCCTGTTGTTTCAGGTCTTGTCTGCATGCACTTTGTGGGTATGTATCTATGCCTGTACCTGTACAGCTATATACTCACTGAAAATGCATAATGACAATGTCAAAATGTGAGGGCTCTTATAAAAATATCAGATTGCCATATTTTTACCTTCCTAAAATCTGCACTTATGGGAACCAAGACGGGTTTTTTTTGTTTGTTTGTTTGCTTAATCCTTCAGTAAAAATTAAGATATTTTGAAGGGTTATTGAAACCAATATTGATTCTCTTTTACAGTGAAATAGTAGTTGTCACTGGATTGTAATGTAGTCTTACGTAGCCTAATGTCATTAATGTTGACCTAATCAGCCCCTAACTTCCTCTAAGAAGTACTTGCTTCTCTCCACTTCAGACTTCAATACCAGACTGCATTGAGGTCAGCCATCTTCCCTATGCCATGAGAGAAGGCACATCTACCAACTATTTCAGTTTTTAGATTCCAAAGCAATCAATTCTGTTTGAGACCAATAACCTGTTTATAACAACTTTGCCCATTGCAGACAGGCCACGTAACTTCCAGCTATCCTGAGACAGGATGGCCTTAAAGACAGTAGAAACTGTAACATGAAGACCCATTTTACCTCGCATGTAGTCCTGAACCCATGGTCTTAGGCAGAGGTCCAACTGCCTAAAGTAGACAGTCTCTACTCAGTTGGTTCCCCCCGCCCCCGGCTCCCTGAGTCTAACATTTTAGCGCTATGTGTAGCAAAGAAAAAGCTTGGAAATCCAGCGTACTTGGTTTGCTAACAATATGTGATACTTGAAGACATTTACAAAATGTTAATTAAATTTTGATGTCTCCTTTTTTTTTTTTTTAAAGTCAATACAAGTATCAACGAAGGCAATGTTAGCAAGGGAAAGACCAATTGCTATAATCTATTTCTTGAATATTACATGAAAACACACTGTGGTTATATGAAGGCATACAAGATCTGGGCAAATGATTTCTTTAATAATTTAAAGATTTTTCAAACTACTATATCCATGTGGTACCTCAAGTATATAAATTAAAAAAGTAAGATAATGAAAACATGCCTAACTTATAATGTTATTTCTCAGACTGAGTCTCTCTTTTGAAAGAACTCATTCAAAGCAAAAAAAAAAAAGAAATTTAATCAAGGATAGTTTTTTTTTGTCAAATTATTACTTTCCCCCAAGACTTATTTAATTTTAATTATGTAATAATGTGCTTAATAACAAGAACTGTGTTTTAATGAAAATCTTGTCAGAAAAAAAGGCTTTAAGGGGGATCTTTGAGTTCTTTTTAATGCCAAATATAGATATAGCATGTAATGCAGTTGTACTTTGTAGCCCTTAGCAAAAGAAACTATTGCTACACTGCTTCTCATTTTCTTTCCGTAAAATAATTTTGCATTTGAAAGATTCACACTGCTGTGCTTGAAAGAATTCTCTTATGCAGCTAAAGAAAAAAAGCATATATAACCAAGAAGTTCCAAGGGTGTTTCATTTGTTACTTCTCACAGTGTTTGATACCTTGTCCCCCCCCTTTCTGCACGTATGTCACAGCTATTATCCATGGAGTATAAGAATCTCTGTAGCTACATAAGCATTAGCAGAAAAACCCTTAAAAAGACTCAATTTGAAGGTATTATAGTATTAAGTGGCTTAGGTGTTTGGATTCTATAGTAATGGAACAGGCTGAGATCCTGAATAGAATAGGGGAAAATACTTAATGCATCATATGTACCAAGGCAGGGGGAGATGCAGGGAGGAGGCTGACAATTCACCACAGTTGCAATTATAAAAGCTACGCAGGAAGAATCTTTCCACACCACAACATTGCTGGAAAATCAAGCAGCTGGCTCAAGTCAGGGTTTGGTGGAACACAAAGGGACACAGAATCAGTGTCAGTTTCCATCATGCTCTGAAACTGGACATAAGAAGAGATGAGCTGGAGGGCGTGACATTGGGTGATCGAGAGTTAAGCTCCACAGCTTATGCAGATGGCCTCTCACAACTGGCTAGGCAAGCTTGATGAATGATGATACTCTTTGGTACCTTACAAGTTTGGTGTACTCAACTTGGATTTACAAAAACTGCCATGAAGACAGAGGCCTTGTAACCGAGCAAAGAGACAATAGGTAGGTATTGAAAACCAATAGCGGTGGAGTTGAGAACAAGTCAATTTTCATGTGTGTTTAGGAAACATGATCAGTGTTGACAGTTCTATCAGGGATGAGATAAAAAGGAGCTAAGCCTCAGGCACAAGCATGCACCAAAAAAAAAAAGAAAAAAAAAAAAAAAAAAAAA